>WBMZ01013646.1:0-70528 GCA_013400975.1 Atrichornis clamosus
ATTGCAGGCAGAAGACAATATTAGGTTGATCCAGCAGAAAACAAACATAGTTAGAAAACGTGACATTTATACCCCTGTATCCAACTATAAGAGTCTATGGTTTTAAGGCTAATACAGTAAGTCTCCTGTCAGGGGGATTTAGCTGCCAGCCAGATTGGTTTCCCAGAACAGAAGTCTCTGTAGGCTGGCTGCTGTTTAATAAGTGCACTGTGGCCATTATTCAAGCTTTTGAGCAGATTCCTTTTGCTTGTTATGGAAAAGAAGGAATTATTCCCTCTTTGTTAAACAAAAATCATCATGGTCCTGAATTCTTAACAGATTCATAGAAGTTAGTGCAAAGTAGTTCAAAGGTGGGTTGTTTGGCCTGCCTTGTCTGTTTTTTCTCGCTCTACCCTCCCTCCTCCTCCCAAATCACGCTCAGATGTTGGATGTTGCTGAACCTGTTTGGTTACTTTGTGAAATATGGAGGGGCACAAACTCCACCTGGAGCAGCTTCCCAGAGCAGCCACTGCTATGTCTGACTAGTTCACAAAGACACATTTATTCTGCTTGGCATTAATTAGATGAAGAAGGTAGGAAAGAAAAAGAGAAGAAAAGAAGTTATTGCATTCCTGAGCTGATAATATACACAGGAGTGACAAGTGGAGAGGAAAATTGCAGAGCATAGCGGCTGTCTCTACTGGCAACAGAAAACAGCCCAGTGACTTTGTTTCCAAGGGATTTGTGCTTTGTCTGTTTGATCTAAAGAGAGCTAGGTAGGATACATTGATGATAGTTGTGGCAAATAAATGTTACCTGGAATGGAGAATTGAATTTGCAATAGATATTAAAAAAACATAGAATCATGCTTCTGATTCTGTGAAGCTTCACTACGTAAAGCAGTACTAGGCATAGGGTTTTTGGACACAGAGTTATTTGTTGGGTCATTTTGGTTTGGTCTTTTGTGAAATTGTTGCTTAGCAGGGCCAAAGCTTAAAATTCACAGTGGATCTCATTGCAACGGCATGTTATGAAGTGCCAAAGTATGAAAAGGTTTTCAAAGGAGTAACTGATGGAAGATGGAAGATGGATGGATGGCTGTCCCACTGGCTATTGCCAGCATCAGAGGGTGTATTCCTTGTAGAGGTTCAGTCAGTAATGGGTTTGTTCCTCAGTTTTCTATTAACGCGCCCATCTTCTATGGGACATGGCAACTGTGAAGAGGAACATTTGGTTAATCTGGTGTGACAGCTTCCTATGAAACAATATGTCTGTATTAAAAATCAGGTTCACAAAGATTAAAGTTAATACCTGCAACACGTATTATTCTCAATTGGTATTCTCTGTGGCATGTTAATATCAGTCTTGTATTATATTTAGCTTTTGAGACATATAATTGATTTTGTGTAATGGCTTTTTCATTAACAGAAACTTGAAGTTTAACACCCCTACCAGTTAAAGGACTTTGTCATTCCTTTTAGTCTGAAAAATTTCATGCTCAAGACCTGAAGGTTTCATAAAAATTCCTCCCTAAAGAGGTTACTACTGCTTAATAGTCATCTGGGGGGTTTTTTTGGTAGTTTGGTGAGTCCCTACTGGAGCCTTTGCTCTTTGGATTACCTGCTAGACTTTGTTGTATTTAAGCTTTTTCCTTTTCTCTAGCTTGAGAACAAGTGAACTGTTTCTTATCATGCTTTTAGTTGTCATTTGCATTGTATTTTGTGATAGGTTACAGTAGCAGGAGATTCTTTTGAAGAAGAACAGAAAAAAACACAGTACTATTTCCTTTCCTTACCTAACTTTTGAGGAAAGCTCCATTACATGGACTACAGCGATAGTGATACTGAGAACTGTAGGAGCTCTGGAAAACCTGCATCTTAAGTGACAGACTCTTCTTTCAGACTGATGGGAGGGAATACTTATACGACCCCTTAATCTGAAATTTGACAGTGAGTTGTGTTTTTTCTGTCCAGATGCAGGTGCACCACCCTGATGAAGACACTGAAAAGAAGATAAGGAGTAGAGTATGACACAAAAGAAAAGTTGCCAGATAATTAGAGATTTAATCATAAATAGGGGAAAAAATTGTTGCTTTGTTGTCCAGGACTTGGTTCTTATTTAATTTCTTGCAGATCATGAGTACTTAAAGAGAGAGAATGATTGATGGGATTAATTAGCGCTATATGTTTAACAAGTGTTCCTGGCTCTAGTGGCTCATTAATTAAAACTTGAACTTTGTAAGAAAGCACTTTGCAATCCATATTGGTTTATGAATTCTGTCTTTTGGTTTGAATGGAGGAGAAATCAGATGAACAGGTCAGTAGTGCATGCAAAAATAATATGTAATGCGTTACAGTGATTTATATTCCTTTGAGAATCAAAAAAACGTGAATCAACGCATAAATCAAGCATAATCAGTAAGGCCTGCCTTTGTGGAGATGTTTTCTTTAGCAGTCTCTGGAGGTCTGTTTTTAAATTCATCTTATGTGAGGTCACAAGAATCGGTCTTTGAACTAACTGTAGACCAAGTATATAATTTTTATGCTTTAAGCAATTTTATTTCCATGGAGAACACTGAATATCCATAATCTTTTTCTTTTGCATACTTGCATTTGTAAATAGTTGTATCTCTTCCCTTGACAAACCATTAGAAAAATAGCATAAGGGTGTGTATGTTTCCATGCATATCAAGGGTCTCTATCCTCAATCTTTGGAAATGTAAAAGGCAATTAATTTACTTAATGGGCCCTGTGCTGGTAAGTAAGGATTTGAGTTCTCTGATGCTTTGCTTTGTTTTCCATGAGTTAATGTTCTTTATTAAAAGGCACAGCTTTCTTTTACTAATACTTTTCAAGGCTATTCATTTTAATTTGTTAATGGTCCTCATTTATTTCAAAATATACTGTTAGAGTTCATATATGAATATTGCTGGAAGACAATAGACATACCCTCAGGACTAAGGATTATTTCATTAGTATAAACTTGTTTGGTTCTGATCATCAGTATTTGTCTATGCACTTAACCTTATTTAGTATTCCCAAGAAATTCATGAATCTGATGCTGTCTCTTAGTATTTGTCGAGCAATTGCCACTACAGTTTTCAGTAAGAAGATAGTCCCTGTATAAGAAAGCTGTTAAACAATGGCTTTAGTTGTAAACAGAACTGAAGTTTCAGATGCAGCTCACAATCATACATGTGAATGAGAAAGACAGAAATTGATCATGATTGTGCCAATCATTTGTAACAACATTTCATTAACGCTAGATTCCAGTATGCAGTCCTAAGTTTCTAATTACAGTGGTAGTTTGGTATCAGAGCAAGCTATGTTCTTCCCAGTTATTGTCTATGTGCTTGAGAATATATCAATTTCTGTAAGACAAAGCATAATCTGCAGGAAGTATATACGGCAAAGAGAAATATAGCCATACTTGCTTGTACATACAGTGTCTGAGTCAGTAAAGATAGCATGTTATGTCTTCTTATCAAGTTTAATAAGAGTGTTTCATACTTACTGGTCTTAATCACTTTTCTGCATTTTGCAGGAATTTTGAGTAAAATTTAACTTTTTAAAAAGAAACCTTGACCTAATTCTTTGTGGCTCAAACTTGCATCATTTTTAACAAGGATGGTGGCTTATAAGCAGAGACTGAAGACAAGTTGGTGTTTATCAAGATATTTAGGCATGGAAATACAAATTGTTCCTTATTGAGCTTTGAGACAATGCTTTCAGAGCTCTCTGGAAAACTTGTTTTTCAACTTTTATCACTTTTGCCTTCAGCAAAACTGAGACCCGGATACGAGTCTAAAATACACTTGTAATTACTGGAAGTGTAGATTCATACTGCTACTCCTGAATACCACATAATCTTCCTGTAAGACTAAGGGCTATATTTCAATGCTTAAGAAAATAAATTTCAATTGCTTCTCTAATACAAATCCTTGTGGCCATAATATAAAAACATGAACAGATTCAGGCAGTGTTTCGCAAGTTTGTTAAAGTGTTATTTTTATCGCAGTTTTCTGAATTGGATCACATAGAAGTAAAGCGTAATCAGATATCCTCTTCGTAAAGCATCTCCACTCTGTCTGTTATGCTAAAAAGATATCATTTTAAAAATGTAAAACAGTGGGGGATTTAGATGTAGCCAAGAGCTTCAAAATTAAGATTGATCTCTAAACCTTCCAGAGTTTTGAGGCTTTCTAGATTTTAGATCCCGATGTCCTCTTCACAATTTAGGATTACTTGCCTTTTCAAATGCTGTAGCAGAGACTTAGGCTTCAGAAGATGTGTTTAAAAACTGCACAGATTTCAAGTTTGTTTTGGCATTGTACTGCTAAAAAGTTAACAACAAAGGAAAAGAAAACAATTTTATTATCTTTTCAGTACAAAACCTTTTCCAGGTGATGAGTTTGAAAGGGTAAATAATATTTTAGGCTATGCTGCAGGAGAAGACATAAAAAGGATCAAGTCCCTGTGCTTTTGACTGGTTAGTTTTTTGCCCCCTCTTTTTAAGCATATCCTTGCACACTGATATTCTTCAAATCTTACTCTAATAGTTAGGTTCCACTAATGTTTTCATACTGCTGCTCTGATATTCCCTCAATGTCCTTCAGGGGGTCAGATTAGAATTCAGTGCTGTATTGTTAATCTAACAATATAGAACAGAGTAATTAATTTTCTTTCTCTATTCAAAACCCAAAATGCAGCACTGAGCAAATGATTTCATTGATCACAGGAAATTGTTAAAAGCATGTTCTGTGGAGCAGTGAAATGGGCTGGGAGTAGCTTTTCTTTTTCCCTTTCTCTACTTCACCTACCCCCAAATTTACAAGAAGCTACTGTACATTGTAAGCAAGGCGATTTTTTGTTTGTGTCTTACTCTGAAGTTTAGAAAGATATTCTTTTGTCTAAATTGAGGAAATATGACATTGATGGAGCAATTCATAATCTATTCAAATATGAGTCAAGTACTACACATTTCTTCTCAAGTTAAGCATAAAGTATTTTAGAATCATATGCTGCTGTTGAAATTACAGTTTTACCTTTCTGCAAAGAGACTTAATGGTGGGTCATTTATAGTTTGTCTTACTGGGCTAAATTCAAATGCTATTTAAATACAATTGAAGCATTAGGGGGAAAATGGCATACCTGCATACAGTGACCCATGGTTGTCTTGAGAGTTCCATCCATAAGATGAGAGGAGTTTATAGCTCAAAGAACAATTAATATTAAACAACTATATGAGGGAGAATTAGTATTCAGTATTCATATGAAACAATTTCATATTAAGAAATTGGTGACATGATATTTCTTAATTTTTCCAAAAAACAAGACTGCCTTTTTTTTCCTTTTATGCCCTTAGTGTTCAAATGAATTGCAAGTTGCAGGTACTCAGTTAAAGAGAGGAGCATCTGTATTTTCTCCACTGGTTTTACTTGGGGTGAGCAAAGGGTGTAGCTAATCAAAAATATATTGAAGGTATTCGCCCAGAGCAGTAAAACCCTACATCTGTGACATGCTGCTCAGAACAGCAATGAGGCTGCTCTAACTCTGGCCCTATTCAGCAAAAACATGAGTCACTAATATAATTTGGATCAGCCCCTCTGTGCTGACTGACCAGAGAAGAAAGCGTGGAGAGATATTATTTTTAATCAATCCACTCTGCTTGGTTTTCTTCATCGTAAAATCCTATGATTTGCTGAATTGAATAAGTGTTTATGTGATTGTCCTTGCCTGTGAGAAAGCTACAAACTGCAGACATAATAATATATTTGTTCAATTTACTAATTACAGTTTCAATATTATCTCATTATACTACACTATGGCATCTACTTTCCATAGACCGTGGACAGATCGTTTGGAATACGTGCCTGGCAGCAGCACCTATCAATCTAAAAATATATGTTTGCTGTCCATCAAAATAAGATAAAATTGCACAAGTAGTGAAATTTAAAAGCAAGATTTTATTTCTATATTTCAGTACTTTGTATAAAATGAGTTTCATAGAGAAATCTATTTTGAGGGTAGATGGCAAGGCAGTAAAAAGGAGATTTTGGAAACTACATATTAGTATTTCCAAACCAACAAGAAAAAAATCTTACTTTCTAGCTTTCTTAAAACACATGTGAACCAATTTTCAAGACCAGTTGTTTTTACCAACATATTTATGCCTGACTTATTAGCGACACAATGAAACACAGCAAAATCTGTACTGGATACTTGTGGATCAGTGAATTTCAGGAGTGACACTGGACTATGATTTTGTACCATATCGGTCAATTCTTTGCTGATTGTGCTTCTCCCAGTCAGTCCTGGCATTATCTATCTAGGGCTTTGAATATTTTGTGGAAATAGTATTTCTTGTAATCTAATTCAGCACCTGTTTGTTTCTATCCTATTGTTGATCTGCTTCAACTCCTCAGGTGCTCTGTTTCTTGATTGCTAGGAGCACTGTAACCAGAATAACACTGTAACTATACAGCACAGCTGGGAGGTGAAGAGAATACAAAGGAGAATACTTGATGATTTAAACAACAGGATCACACTGACCAAACTTTCACCATGAGGAGCTGTTACAATCCAGCTATTAAAATTGTTAGAGAGATGCCTCCGCCCAAGTTAAGGTGCAAATGAGACCATATGCTGAAGTCAATAGCTTGGGTTTTATTAAACAGTAAATGAGAGAGAATGTGAGAGAGAGAGAGAGAAAGAAGTAGAAAAAGAGGTGTGGAGGGGGAAGAGAGAGTGAGAGACAGATTAAGCAGAAAATACCACTACTCCATGGATCCCAATGGCATCCCATTGATCCTCCTCTTCTGGTCGTCTTGGTGGGGAGGGTCCCACAAAACACAGAGTTCAATGGATTAATACACGTTTGGGCCAGGTGGGAATGCCCAGGTAACTCCCCTGCAGCGGTGTCAAGCTTGACACTGTCTCTTTTAACAGACTCTGGATCAGTTGCATCCCTTTGCATCATGTGCAGTCATTTGGTGCAAGGCCTCAGGAATGAGTCTGGGGGGGGGCACTTTGTGGGTCTTCGATGGTTTATGACACCTCCTCAGCTGCCTCTCATGTGAATGTCCCATGTACGTGGCCTCCTGGGGCTGGGGGGTTTTATAGCTGAGCCAGTTTGTGCAAGGCAGGATGGGTGTTCACTGCCTCTGACAGAGGTAACACCACACCCAAAACTCTCCTCCTTCTCCCTTGTCTCGGGGGGAATGTGTGCAACCCTGGCCTGAGCAGATGGGTCTGTGGGCTGTGGCCTCCCCCGCCCCAAACCCAGCCAGAGCTGAGTTGCAGGACACCTGTTGGATTTGTCTTTCTTGTGGATATATTCTTCTCCCACAGCCTTGTTTACTTCTCTCTAGACCTAAGATAATTGGATAATAGTGTCACCTTTATCTTATCTCAAGTTCCCTTAGGCAGCTTAACTCACAGTCCAAAGTTCCAGTCAGGAGGCATATTCAGGGAGGGGTGGGCTTTGGTAATCATAGCTTCTTTAAACTGTTTTGCCATAACGGGCAAAAAGTCATTAATAACAGTGTTTAAGCCATTAGTCATAACATTTAGGTAAACAGATACATTCTAGACACTCTGATATCAGAAATACATAATTTTAGAACCCACACATGATGAAATAATCATTTTGCAGTGTCTCAATAGATGAATTTTCATTAAGTATCTGAGCCTTAAGGTATTTTAAATTTAAATACAGTAACTTATCTCTTTAGTAATATATTAGCTCAGAGTCTTAGACTGAATTTCTTCACAGCCTGTTTGAGCTAGAGACATTTCCATTTGAAATCTAGCAAATCTTTTGGACATAGTTTAAGAAATTACTGTTACTAGCTATCCACTTCTTTTCCCTGCTGTAACTTATTGCAACCATACACATCTTAAGCAATCATTTTTTTGTACCATGCAAAAAACACACAAGCTGTGTTTCAGCACTTAATCTACTGATTCTGTGGTGAAGGTGCTAACAGAAAGGAACTATTGGTGACTGAAACATCTTTTGTTTCATTAGTAAGATCCACCAATGCTCTTGGTGTGTATCATAAGTATGCAAATGCAAAAGTGTGTTGGCTCTGAGCTCTAATGATATCTTGTTAAACTGTGCTGATTTGATTATATTCAGTCATTTATCTCAGCCCTTCTGCTATATGACAGTCCAACTGCATGTCCAAAGACATCTCTTGGGGCTTTTGCGAATTTCAATAGGTATTGCAGAGGAGGAAGGCTAGAAGGCATCTACTTTATACTGCACACACAAGTTCAAAAGTGGAAGAAAGGAGATTAGTGTGGCAGAGGATATCTGTCAGAAGTCTTCTTTATCTTAAGATAAGACTCTTGAATAACTCAAGCTGGCATAGCCAGCTACACAAATACAACTTTTTGAGGCCATGAATTTGAACTCATCATTATTTATTTGCATACATGCTCATAAGCAGAGAAAGCTTTTGCTGACAAACTATCACATAGATATACTCAGCCCTAAGTCCTAAAAGCTCCTTCAGTGTTGCCTATTGCAACATAGGCAAGAAAAATGTGCAGAAATGAAGGCAGATGTATCAATAGAATTAAGATTATTGGAATTGGTTCACATCAGTTTAGTGGTTGATTAAGAAGAAGATTTAAATATAAAAATTTATTTGTTCACTGAAACCATTTCATACTCTGGCTGGTTGTCTTCAAGCACAGGGCATGTAAAACTCAGGCTATCTATATTGTGGTCAAACAGAGCAACAGGGTAGCATCTGCTAATCATTGAATCATACAATCATTTGGACTGGTTGATCACAAATGTGTCTGGGTGAGTATAAACCAGCATGGCTGGAGAGACAGTACAAAGAAACTGCACGAGGCTCTTTAACAAAAGATCAAGGACACGATATGAGTTGAGGAATCTAAAATTCTTCCAGCTAGGACTTGTGATATGGCTCCTACTGGGCTGCTTATAACTTGACTTGACTATAGGTTATCCATGGATATTTAATAGCATCAAAAAGAATTCTAATAATCATAATCCCTCTCCATATCTGTCTTGCTTTCGGTATGCTCAGTTTGCCTGTTAGAAGTTGCTATTCCACACGCAAGGTAACAGATATTGCCAGCAGAAGACTTAAAAAACCGTATGAAGAATATGCATTTGTATTAGGGTTCTGGCCTATTGTTTCAAGGAAATGAAATTAACAGGAAATTAAATAATCACAACAGTTGTTTATGTCTTCAAAAGAACAAAGTGAAGGCTCTTTCATGGAAGAAAAACCTAAGACAAGTGTGGATTTGCAATCTTATGCTCAAAGGTCTGAGGTATGTTTGGTTTCACTTTGTTGTGTTACCATTGTATGAAAGAGGGCATTGCAACATGAAAACATGAAAAACAGAGAACACAAGGAAGCAATTCTTTCCTGCTGTTTCCACTTTGCGTGATTTTTTAACACCTTTGTTGGAGACGAAATGTCTGGTGTGAGTTCAGTCAGGATTCCTCCCGGGCATTGGTAAAGCATTTGCTGTATCCTGTTGCAGTTTGCTGCTTATATACAAGTTAAGCTAAAATTAAAAACAAATAAATCAAAAATAATAAAAAAGCAGTTGTTATCAACTTGTGTTTAACCTGGTGAATTTCAGAATGCAGGGTCTCCGTGGCGTTTGTAGGAAGAGAAGTCTTGCCCTCAGGTGCAAACTCTCTCAAACTGTCTCCGTTTTTGGCAAACTCCTGCTGGACTTTGTGCTGTTAAGTTTTTGAGTAATATTTGGAGAAAACAGTAAAAAATAAGTAATTATTTGGCACAAGTCTGTCATGCAGAGTTCTGCCATTCTGGAGAAGAGCAACTTCAGAAATGTTCCTTTTGTCCGTGACAGGTTTGGCCAGTCCAGGTCAGCCTCCTGTGACAGGACGGGGTGCTGCCAGCCCCCACTCAGCGCTGGGCTAGTTGTCCACAGGGCCAAGCTCGCCCTTGCCCAAGCTATGGGTCAGCACTGTCCTACCACGGCCCTTGGGTGACTTCCTGGGATGCTCTGCCAGGAGATCCATTTCCTCCTGCATTCTCACCCCACCAGGGCTGGCCCTTGGGAGGGAGAGGAGGTGTTTTGCTGTGGGAGCAGCATGAAGGGCTGGCTTTGGGAGCACGGATCCTGGCGGAGGCGGTTAGGTGGAGCGGGTTTTCCTGCAATTGTAGGGGAGATTTTCCTGTTGTGTTTCGGCCGCGACCGTCTTGCAGTTGCAGACACAGTCAGTGCTGCCACAGGATTACTGGGACAGTGGTGACTGCTACAACCTGTCCCAGCTGGGCTGCCGGTGATTTCTGAGAGGGTCAGCGTGGTCCCAGTCTCCGCAGCAATGTGTCCCACAGAAGATGTAGGGCGGGATCCAGCGGTGGGTATGCGGCTGGGTGGCTTTGTGGGAGTGGAGCCGATGCACACATGTAGGCTTGTCACTGCAAGTAATTTAGGAAGTATTTTATAATGTGTTTAGCAGTCATAGGGAGGAGTTGAGGTTTGCTCTGTTGCTGTGATGAATTATCTTTTTGGTACTGGAAAGTCTGGAAAAAATAGAACACTTTTAACAAAGTATATTTTTCATCTTGTGTTTTCAAACAAGGACTTAGTGTCTTGTTAGTTGCCGTAAAACCAGTAAGAGAGATATAGGGGCATTAGCATCTGCATAGTGTTAACAACATCTGGATAATTATAATTCTGTTTTTAAAATAACAGATGAAGGTTGAGACACATGTTTACATGAGAAAAATGTAAAAAATACGGTCATTCCCTGAAGCCCACTTCATTCCTTGTGCAAAATCTTTCAAATTCCATTTATTTCTTTCTAACTGATTAAGTTACATGACCTAAAGTGGTGACACGCTTCAAGTATGATGGCTGAGAGTTGATGTTTTTTCAAAGGATGTTCTTTTGGCATGAGTGTGTTCAGGGTGAAGGTCTCCTCACTATGGTTATTTTATATGCAAGTTTTATATCACAAAAGCCCACAAAATGCAATGTACATTAAGGAGAATCAGCAGCATGTGTATAGTCCACAGGTACAGAATTTATCATGTGATTTTTCCCGTAAAATATTTCAAGACAATTGTCTGAGAACAGGATAAGATGACATTCAGTGAAGTTTTAAAGTAGATATTTAAGAAGCTGCAGGAAGAAAAAGCTGGAAGCTGTGCAGATGCATTCCAGTAATTCTTTCACAAGTGCTACTCTAGTTATTACAGTAACTCTGACCTGCTTGCCTGCTGACAGGAAATGTACAATTTTGTTCTAATTTTTTTTGAGATAAACGGTGAGGCTTTATGTCATTGATGAAGAACGTCTCAAAAGGATGTAATTAAGCTACTGTTTTCTCTTTCCATGCAGTCTTAAAAGCATTTGGACTATTGATAGAGTTGTTCAGAAGGAAATGCTCATTTTAGTTGCTTTTTCCTACTCTCTTTTGGAATGATCTGAAGATTATCTGCAGGACAATTACTTTGAGGATGACAAATAAACAAGTAATTAGTCCAACTAAACTAGTAAGTAATCCTAGATCCTTTTCATGTGCAAGTGTGAATGCACATGTATGTGTGTTTTCAGAGCACAGCTGTAGCTGGGCAGTAAAAAATGCATTTTCCATTCTTTTAATGAGGCTACTCAGCATGGCCTTTCCCAGGATCAGGATCTCCTTAAACACAGAAGAGCTGTACAAATCAAACACCACCCATATTTCAGGTCTGGAGGAAACTGGGACTCTAAGGAACAAAGACATTCTATAGTGAGAGCTCAGAAAGACAAACTTTCACTCTGCAGAGTGAGCATAAATTTGATACTGGATCTTCTAGCTGTTGTGCAGCAACAATGCAGGCTGACAATTACATGGCTGATACAATGCAGCCCTTTGCTGCTCTCAATTTCTTGGCTTGAAGTAATGAAGATTTGCCACAGTGTGGTTACTAAAAACTGTGAGGCAAGATTACATGGCTGTGGATAATGATTGGTTTTGTCTCAGGTGTTTAAAAAACCTTTAAAAAATAACATTCTTAAAGGATGTAAATGCATAGACAAAAATATTTGAGATCACCAGGGTTTATTGTGGTATGTTTCTGCTAAGTAACTCTTTCTCAAGAAACGAAAGATGTGGGCATGCCCCCAGAAAGCAATAAAGCATCACCAGCTCTTTACAAAAAGCACCAACTGATATGACTTAGAAAGTCCTCAAGAGAGGTTAAGTGGAAAAAAACAAGGACTAAGACTTTGTATCTCCTTGTAAGGAATGGGTGGTACCTCACTGCACAGGCTGGGTTGGGATGCCAAACCCTTGAGTGTCTCAGGGCAGAACAACCTCAGCTTGTTAACCACTAAATACAGTTCTGTACTTCTTTCTCTTCTCAGTTGATTTTGCCGTTTACATTTTGTGTCCTCTTGTGTCAGGGTCAGAATTTTTAATCACACATTATTTTACACATGCCCTAACCATTTTGGGTTGTTTGGGTTAAAGCTGCCATTTGGTAATGCCAAGCAATCCGAGGAGAGAACTGATAAAGCAGTTACTACACTCCTTTGTACAGTGAGTGGGAGAAGCTTTGAAACCTGTTAGAGAGTTGCGGTAGGAGGGCAGTATGGACTGGGATGATCAGTTGGAAGGATAAGGGTCTTTCACCTGGTTCATGATTTGCAGTATGGGAAGGCAAACTACTACATTATCAAAAAAACTATGAGTAAAATACAGAATTTGAAGTTAGGTTTGTCATGTCAAGAAGGCTGGTCTTACATCTTAGTGCAGACTGCTGCATCTGGTTCTCAGGAACTCTCCACATGCCTTTCACGTGGAGCAGGGACCAGAACTATCCAAATCCAGAAAAATTCCCACTCAGTGGTGTCAGCTGGAAACAGGTTACTTTGGTATCATTCTCTTGTGAGTCAATTCAGTTTTCTGTATCTCCTCTTGGGTCTTTAAATAGAGATCAATAGAAATTAAGTACATTCAAAGAGATTTATTGCAAGTAACTTTGGCTAAACAAGTGTTTGTTGAGCTCATAAGACTAAAAAAGAATAAATACAGATTCTCCATTTTCTCTTTTTAGAACTCAAGAACACTGCAAATAGTTACTTGTTAGTTGATGTAGTCTTAATTTCTTAGATTCTTAAGTTCCTTTCATACCTGGAATGAAATAAACACAGATCATTTAATACTAAAGATAATCTCAAATAGTTTAAATGAGACAGCTTTAGAGATGCCTGTTTCTTTCCACTGACTGCCAAGGGACCCTACAGAGACCTGTTCAGGTGAATGCCACTGTCTGCATTCAGGAACCTCTGCACAGCAAGAGAGAGGGACTGGTTTCTCATATTTCCTCTCTTAGTGATTTGCTACCAGGTATTTGCAGATTTCTGGTCTGGTCTGCAGAGCCAAAGAATGCTCCTAAAAACCATTTTGCCAAAGGAGAACGGGAGCCTGGTACCCCAAGCTGTGGTGGTGGGAGCATGGTCATGATGGCCCTAGTGACACCAGTAGGATGGGAAAGGTCCCTGCTCCTCTCAGAGCGGGTCTCAGGGTCTGGCGAGGGTCTGTGTGAGGATTCTGCTTCCAAGGGTAAGAGTAGTCCTGCTGGTTCCCATTTTATTTTTCCTGGGCCCAGGAAGCCTGAGCTGGCTGTTTCTTACACCGGTGACAGAGGTTTCTGTCAGACGTCTGAAACAGATCACCTTCAGAGCAGAGATATAATTTGTTCCTTATTTTCCTTCTTCCCATGGTTCACAGCTAATTCCCCTTCTAATGACCTGATTAAAAACTTGATTTTTAAAGACACCATCGATCTTAGGAAGTTCAGTGTACTGAGAGTACAGGAGGCATAAATTAGAAGAAGCTCTTCAGTGTTAGAGAGTGGGGGGGTTTTTTACAATAGCCAGAATCTCTTTATATCCTTTGCATATCTGCGGAATATAACTCTGAGAACATGTATTTGTTCCTTTAAAAAAGTAGGCTTTTTTGAGGATCACACATGAGGACCAGGAAACAGGAGAATGAGAGGTTAACACTGTGTGTCTTGTAATGTGATTATAAATACAAAGAGCTTTAAGCTAATCAAAAATACATTTTGCAGATAGAATTTCAGAGTCCTGTGTGGTAGATGAAGTCACACCTTCATACCTGTAGCAGTTCCTAGGACATCTTTTGCTGTTATTTTAAATGCACTCATTGATAAGAAAGCAGACCCTGGTGTTCTCCTTGAGAACATACAATGTCATTATCTAGTTGGAGGCAATGATTATGAACTTAGGTAGTATCCACGATTCCATTTACTTAGCTGTGGGGAAGGAATGCATTGAACAACTTAGTGGAAAGAGAGTGCAAACATTTCTTTCAGCCACCCTAAGATTAACTCTGAAAACTCAGAGTAGCTTAGTGGCTCTGGTGTTGCCAAGCTGCACTAAATTACATATCAGTGTGTGAGAGCACTTGTGAATAGAAGGAATGTGCAGGAACACGTAATTTCTGGGTATTTCTGTTGCTGTATCATCTATGATAAAGATCACGGTGTACCATGTCACCTAAGGCATTACATAAGTAAAATTTCCATCTGGGGAAATGTGAGAGATTTCCAACTCTAGTGTGGAACCCAAGCCCTGTGAAAACTGGTGGGTTTGGGTGGGTAAAATTATTTTACCTTCCTTTTGTTGTGGAGTGGCATCTATCCTCTAGGAAGCTCTTAGCTTGAAATGAGTGAGGAAAAAATGGTGTGGTACATAGCAATTTGTCCCTTTTGGTAAGTTTCTGAGGCTGCTCCAGTTGTTTCCCATGCTGCCAATATCTATACCAAGATGTGAACCTGATTCCTAGACATTTGTTCTTATATAACTATGTTATACCCTAGAAAAAATACTGGTTTCTCAAATGAAGAGTGTGAATTTAGTTGAGGAGGTTTTTGGAACAGACCTTCAACCATACATTTAATCAGAGGTCAATGCTGATTCACATGTGCTAAAGATTAAACAATTCATTGCTTTTCTTCCCCTGAAGAATTTTGAGGAAATATTAAATCTTGTATCTAAAGAATGTAAAGCTACGGGAGTTGCAAAAACATAAAAAATAAAGACCAAAAAGCATTCCAAATGTATAGTAGTATAGATGTATGTGCACATGTGTAATACTGTACCTAATATATTACTAGAGATAATATTAAATCAGTAATTTATTGATTGCTTTGGGATTTACAGGACATGATCTTTTTTTCTAGTCTGTTAGCTTTTGAGCCTTAGTTTATTGTTTTAGCTTCCTTGAGAAGGAATATGTGATGTTGTGCCAAAGACCTTAATTCTGTGAGATGTTCTTGTCTCACTGAATAACATAACAGGATTCAGCTTTTTGGAAATACATTCTCCTACTAGCATATGTTTCAACCAGAAAGGGATGTTGTCAAGGCTTTATGTCACTGCAAACGACATAGCAGGTGTGCTTTGACTGTATTGATATCGTTTAAATGTTGCAAACAACTATCTCAACATTATGGAAACACAGCATGTAACTTCTAGACAAGGCAGATGATCATTCTTCTGTCAATGAAAATGTATGAATAGGATGAACTAGTTAGTTTCTTTCATGCTGAACATTTGTTTTTGCATATCAGGAGCTGTTGAACAGACACTATCCTTTGAATATTTATTAATTCACACTGCTTTGATAAAAGGTAGTGGGAAAACAAGTATTTGCTTGCTTCAGGGTGTGTGCAGCTTGCTTTCTTTAGTGCTATAGAAGTTTTCATTAAACATTTCTAAAGAAAAAATCTGATGTTTGATTATTAATTCTTAGTACACTACTCACACAAACTATGTTATTTACATGAATATCTCACTAACTGTACTGCTGGAAGTTGCTAGCATCACGAGTACTCACAGACTACAATATCAGTGCTGCAGAAAGTAAAATCTGTAATGGACTAGGGACAACCTGGGCTGTGAGCGGTTCATTGGTTTGAACACATTTGAAATGTTTATTGAATGGGATGTGGAACAGTCACATTCATTTGTTGGAAGGAAAGGTTGTTCCCAAGATAATTTTGTGTATATCCTAGAAAAGGATAGAAAATGGCAAAAAGAATAGTATTTTCTTCTTCTTTTTTGTTAAAGTTAACAGAAGAAATTGAAAGCTGTTTTGGTTTGGGGTTTTTTTATTAGCCTCTAGCAGGTTTATTACAAGAACAAAAATTTAAAATTTTCTTTATAGTGCACTTAATGGAAGAATGTTGCCACTTTGAAATCTACAGCTGTGTATTATGACAGTAACCTGCTTAAGCACTCCACAGAGTACTCAGGAAGAGTGTGTGTGTTGACTGTAAGTTCCCTTGTGCTATAAACCTAGGATACATACATGTATGGACATACACATGCGTGTGTAACACATTTTATTGCATTTCATACTTACATGTTTGTATTTTGTATTAAATTTCTTTTCATATTCATATACTGGCAGTTTAATAAATTCGATTTTCCATCCAAAAAAGCTGAGAAGTGTTTTCTACAAAAATACTTAATCTTCAAGTGTTTGATATTTAACTTAGCCTGTGATCTTGTGTCCATTTATTAATGTTTCTATGTATGATTTTGAAGGACCAGGGTTGAAATGGCCTTACTATAGTAGCTATTCCATAACAGCCTTAACAAAGTAAATCATTAGAAAACATTAATAGGAAAAGTTCTATTCTAACCTGTTTAGGCATATTTTGGCCATCATTCACCAAACCACTACAAACTGTGATTTTACCAGAGAGAATTTTCTGGTATTTTGGAGGAATTTTGGAACATGTCACAAGTCCAACTCTTTTGCCCAGTGCTATTTTTTAATAAGATACTTAAAATTTCTAGAATGGCCTACAGTTCTGTTTCCTCCTGCAATGGTACTGAGTTCACTACAATTTAAAATTAACTGTAAAAGCTTTCATTGATGCCATGAGCTCCACTGTCACAAGAGCGGAAAATGAAGTTTTGTAGGACATTGTCTTCCTCTGCTTTTCCACGCCTGGTGGACTCTGTTCTCACCCTCCCTGAAAGCTGTAGGACCAGCTGGAATAGCAAAGGAGCAGGAGGCACTGTGCGGCATGTTAAAACATAGCCTGCTATCTTTATTGTAATATCTTGGGATTTATTCTGTGTGGGGAGAATTCTGTAGTGTTTTACTGACTAAAAGTGTTCTCAATATAATAGAACTTTTAACATATTCATTTATAAGTGTAGTTTTATATTTGTGGTGAGTTGACCCTGGCTGGATGCCAAGTGTCGGTCAAAGCCTCTCTGTTACTCTTTTCCTCAGCAGGGCAGGGGAGAATAAATATAACGAAAAGGTTGTGGGTCAAGATAAGGACAGGGAGAGATCACTCACCAGTTGCAGTCATAGGCAAAACAGACGTGATTTGGGGAAATTAATTTAACTTTTTACAAATCAAACCAGAATAGAGTAATGAGAAATAAAATATCTTCCCCACCACTCCTCTCTTCTTCCCAGGCTTAATTTCACTCCTGATTTTTACTGCCTCCTTTTCCCCAGCAGCCTTGGGAGGTGGGGAATGGGGGTTGCAGTCAGTTCACCACACATTGTTTCTGCCACTCCTTCCTCTTTGAGGCGAGGACTCCTCACACTCTTTCCCTGCTCCGGTGTGGGTTTCCTCCCATGGGAGACAGTCCTACAGGAATTTCTACAACATAAGTCCTTCCCACAGAGTGCAGTTCTTCACAAACTGGTCCAGTGTGTGTCTTTTCCACAGGGTGCATTCCTTCAGGAATAGGCTGCTCTGGCTCTGGGTCCTTCATGGGGTCACCAGTCCTGCCAGGAATCTGCTCCAGCACAGGCTTCCCACAGAGTTACAGCCTCCTTTGAACATTCAATTGCTCTGGTATGAGATCCTGCAAGGGCTGCACCTGGATCTCTGCTCCATCATGAACGTCTACAGCCTGCAGAGGGACAGCAGCCTCACCGTGCTCTTCACCATGGGTTGCAGGGAAATCTGCACCTGGAGCACCTCCTCCCTCTCCTTATTCACTGTCCTTGTTGTCTGCAGAGCTGTTTCTCTCAGACATTCTCACTCCCTTCTTCTCTGTCTGTAATTGCTTCTGTGCAGTAAGTATTTTCCCCCTTCCTAAATCTGTTATCCCAGAAGTTATCCCACTGTTGCTGCTGGGCTGTTCCTTGGCCAGGGGTGGTTTAGTCTTGTAGCCGACTGACATTGACTGTCAGATATCAGGGAAGCTTCTGGCAGCTTCTCACAGAAGATGCCTCTGTAGTCCCCCTGCTACCCAAACCTTTTCACACAAACCCGGTACAATATTTAGGTATTTTGCCTCAGAGATGATGTAAACATTCCAGAAATATCATGTTCTGGATTAACTGTACTGAGTTAAGGCAAAGAATATTCTTTGGCAATATCACATGGCAATTACTTTGTTAATATAAGAAATGTAAAGAATTACCAATATTATTGATCATCTAGTTAATGCCAGTGAAAAAGAGATAAATATAAAGACCATGTCAGGTCACCAGTCAGCTCTCTGGTGAGAGTTGCTAAGTTAGATTGAAGTGTCCTATCCAGAACCAACTTCAAAGAATGGTGTCAGCCTTCTTGAAGAATTTTATTGCTATGATATTTCCAGGTAATATGGTATTGCTGCTGGATATTTGTCTTTTTCTTAAGGAGGTTAACGGGATAATTGTTTAGGACAGTAATTGCAATTTTCTAATTGCCATTTGGGTGCAGAAAGAGTGCTAGCCAGTGTACAGGAGCCATGTAGTGCTATTTGCTGTGAGAACAGCTCTAAACAGCAATGTGTGCTTTGGAGTTGGGTAATTTCTTCAGAATATAGAAGTATGTTGCTCTCTGTAGGGAAGTGCTTAAAGTTCTTGGTCATGGAAGTCTCCCTTCACCAACACTTCCTGGCATTTTTATCCTGCTGCTTCTATATACTGCTTTCTATACTTAAAACATAGGGATCATCTACAACACTGGCACTCGAACAATGAAAAATCAGGAGTCAGCCTTCAGGCAGCCATGGCCTGATTTCAGTGCCACCAAATCTTTAAATATTACTATAAATAGAAATGTTTCAAAGAATGAACCTCAGGATGATATCCTCGTCAGGAAATGTGGATTTGGTCTTCGATTACTCGGGTCTCATTGAGATCCTTGCTAACACTCTTCTGGACTTTTGATAGTATCTCTGATCTATCATTTTTCAAGGATAAGAGAAATGGAAGGTGTAATACAGCATTTTTGCAGCATAGCGTTGCTTCCAGTTATGAAACACCTTTTTTGTCTATTCAACTCTACTGGTACTTAGCATACCGAAATGCCTCAAGCTCAACTTTAGTTTTAAATTCTCTCACATTTTTTTACTTCTGAAAGTGTTTGTGTGTGCTTCTGTGCAAATGAAGGTGTTAATGCCACCTGCAAAATATGTCATGCTTATAACCAGAGGTACAGAGATGCTAATTCCACTAGTGTTAGTATACATCTTGCAATGAACTAGATTGATGTTGGGGATTTCATTTACTGCATATTTACAACATACTGCATAACTCATTATTATGTACCTGGGGAGATGTCACAAATTCAATGCTACTTAAATATATTTTTGTTTTTCAAACAACATTTGTTTTGACAATCCCTGTTATTTTGATATCTGTTTTTTAAAAGTACCTCCTGTGAATAGAAAAATAATACATGTCATTTAATGACATTTTGATAGTCATAGTATAATCTTCTGCCAGTAATTCCATATTTTTGCAAATAGGAAATTTTGTACTTTAAATTCCTTCTTTCCTTTCTGTGTCTGGAGGTTATGTGTCTTTCAATTTTTGAGCTATGTTGAATATGGAATAAAACCATATGCATATATAAATCATGCATATTGTGTTTCAGCCTAGTCTTCCAGTTTTCTGTAGCAATGGATTCTCTACTATTCTCAAGGGAAAAAACGAAAATCAGTATGAAACCTGAAGGCAAGGACCTGTGAGTTTGAAAGAGTTTGTAGCTGCATCATCAGCGCACTGATCTGTACTTTAGGCACCTATCTAAAAGTGAAAGCAGAATTGCTGTGGATTAATCATTTGATTGTCCAGAAAATGCAGCCCCTCTTTGGTGACTCTCAAAGGATTCATCACTCAGTCACAGACGTAGTGTGTTTTGACTTATTTGCAACTGCAAAAGAAAACAGGGAAATGTAATTTTTTGGTTTCTATCAGTGTGTTCAGCTTTGTTTACCTTGGAAGATAGGCTCTTATTCCAAGACGTTTACAGTCTGAGATCAGATTTTGGCACCCTTGCTCATACTGAATAGCATTAGTTAGGGCTGAGCTGCTGCTCATTCAGGTCAGATAGATTAGAGTTAGTCATCAATTGAGATGGTGGTAGAGCCCTTATGGTGATTCAAACATCTTTCCATGAGGCAGTGATGCAGATGTTTTTCTGCTGCTTCTAGCTGTTTATCTGTACCTCTCTTTTTTATATGAGTACCGTAAAAAAGCCTTTATTTTTAAAAAATGCTTTAAGAAGGAAACTGAATGAATGAAACTGTTTGGCACATGAAGGAGCAGAAGACATTTCGTACAGAAAGATTAGCGTACAAAAAAACCCTGTACTCTGAATATGATTCTAAGAAACAAACCTGAAAGGCTGACAGATTTTCACAGGGCTGCCAATAGATGAGCAATGATTAGTTTGTCTTTTTAAGCATTGTCTCTTGCCAACTCCAAATCCCCTTCTCCCATTTCCAGTGCAGCATTCAGCCTGCAGGATAAGAGGACGATGAGGTAGACAGTTGTGGTGTGGAAGGGATTCAAACATTGTGAATGAGATTTTGATCTTCTGGGACTTCTGTGAGACAGAGAGTGAAGAGGAGGAAAGACAAACTGGTCTTCATTTGCAGAAAAGGCTTTCATCTCTTCTGTGCTACATTGCTATGGCTGAGAGGGGAGTTGTCTTCCTGCTTATATTAAATTTCCAGACGTTTAATTTTGACCAGATGCACTGTGCAATTATGGCAGCTGATGGATAGCTATAAATGAATTAGTCTTTGGCAAACTGAACTTTATTTCAAAAAAGATCAGCATCACAGAAGATACAGGAAAGCAAATTTTGTGATGGGGTCAGTGCATTTTTTAAATGCTCAGATTTCTTGGCAGAATAAAAGGACACATTAGTGCAAAGAGGAAAATTATCCTAATTTCTAAGCATACCTCTGGAACAGATGCCTTGCTGCTCTTCCCAGACAGCAAGGAGGACTGAATACTGATGGTGAAGTCTGAACCTTGCCACTGTTTGCTGAACTTTCCTTTTTGCTTTGGTTCATGTTGGGGTTATAGGTAGCATTCCTGTCCCTGCCACCGCGTTCCCCACACTAATTGTCATGAAGTACAGAAGGTTCAAGCATGCTTAGTTCCCAAGGCTGCTAATGAGCCCTGAGCTCTTCTCACACTTAATGAATCAAGGTTTGTTTGTGGGGGATTCTTGTCCTTCTGTCCTTTTCCCTGATCAGGGGAGGAGTCAAGAGTTCACACAACTGAACAATGACTTTACAGTGTAAAGACGATGCAGCTGTGCCATCTGACGCTGTCCTCAGTTATGAGCAACAAAGCTTAAATAGATTGTACTGTGAAGAGGTACAGCTCTGTGAGTGTGAAGCATAGCTTTTGCTTCTGCTTCACTGACCTGTCTGCTTGCGGCACTGACGGGCCCTTGACGGGAGCTTAGGCAGGGAGAGCTGCGTAAGGCGACTCTTTCAAAACCACTCTCTGTAACACTGAGCGCAGAAAAGGAAGCAAAATGAAGTTTCAATTGATCTCTGATGGGGGTGTACTGCTGTCTTCTCCAGAAAATCCCATGCCCTCTATTTAAAAATCATTGATTCTAGTCCAAATCCACTTCAGGGGTTTTATAAGGTCACTAAAGCAAGCCACAGTTAGTATGTTTTAGCAGTAGAGAGTACTCATACAAAACTGGATTCTTACACATTCCCACACACAAACTCCTCCTAGGCAAATCACACATTTCACTATCTCACTACATATTACTTTCTTACTATCTAGAGGCTCTTCTTGTACTAGAGGTTAGGATCATCACAAATTTGGGGTACTGTTTGGCATCTACTTAATTCATCTTCACTTAGGCATTTCAGTTACAACACTGTGTGCTCTCCTGGTTATATTTATGTTATTATAAACATGTATGTAATGTGTTTTGGGGCATATATATACAGGTATATATGCACAAAAGTACAGATGCATATAAGTACAGTTGCATATGTTCTTGAAATACTTGGGAATATATATTAGTATATGAGATATTTATGTATATTACATATATGTATTACATGTAAAATATCACGTGCTTTCCTAGAAACATTATTCCTTGTGCATATAGTCATATATATATTTGCACAAGTGAACACAGATGTACTCTAAACGCTGTGCTATTGCTATAGTAGCAAGTGAAAATTTCAATCTGATAAAATAACTCTGTTAATGGTGACAGAGATTGTAAATTTATCAGTTATAACACTCTTGACTAATCCTTGCACAATGCTGCACAACGGTGAAGGGTTTTTTAAAAGTTCTACTCATAGATGAGTGAAGCCAAAAGCAGCATCTGCAGAAGAAATCTAATTTTGCTGTAATAGGCTGTTTGAAGGTCATCATTTTGGGTTTTAATAATGCACAGAAACATCTGCTGTTTTCCTTGATTGCATGAGAGAGAAAGGGAAAGGGAGAAAAAATGAAGAAGGTTTGGGTTTTTTTCATTCTTAAGTGAATGGGGAGACAGTGAAATAAAACAGTTTAAATACCTTGATGTGTGCATGTGCAGGTTCAAAACTTTTGATTGCTCTCCCGCCCGGCGTGGTGGGTTGATAGACCAGGGAGCAGTGGCGAAAGTTGACAACCCCCCACGGCTGACCCCTCATGTTTTCTCTTGCCTAATCGAATCTTACGTGTGTTTCCAGATAGCTGATCAGCTTCCCTGGATTTCGCTGACGCCACAGGAAAGCTTTGCCTGAAGATGGAAACACTGGAGTCAGAACTGACCTGCCCTATCTGTCTGGAGCTGTTTGAAGACCCGCTGCTGCTGCCTTGCGCTCACAGCCTCTGTTTCAACTGCGCGCACCGAATCCTGGTCTCCCACTGCGCCACCAACGAGCCAGTGGAGTCTATCACCGCCTTCCAGTGCCCGACCTGCCGCTATGTCATCACCCTCAGCCAGCGCGGTCTAGACGGGCTCAAGCGCAACGTCACCCTGCAGAACATCATCGACAGGTTTCAGAAAGCCTCGGTCAGCGGGCCCAATTCCCCCAGCGAGACCCGCCGGGAGCGGGCGTTCGATAACAACAGCATGTCGTCCTGTGAGAAGGTCCTCTGCCAGTTCTGTGACCAGGACCCTGCCCAGGAGGCAGTGAAAACCTGCGTTACCTGCGAGGTGTCCTACTGCGAGGAGTGCCTGAAAGCCACTCACCCCAATAAGAAGCCATTCACCGGCCACCGTCTTATTGAGCCTATCCCGGACTCTCACATCAGGGGATTAATGTGCTTGGAGCATGAGGACGAGAAAGTTAACATGTACTGCGTGACTGATGACCAGTTAATCTGTGCCTTGTGTAAACTGGTCGGGCGACACCGTGACCATCAGGTGGCAGCTTTAAGCGACCGCTATGACAAGCTAAAGGTCAGTGTTACCTATCATTTTTTCTAGCCAAGCAGTGTGTGGTGGGGAAGGAAAGTACCCTTTGGTTGTATGCTAAAGTCCTCACTCAGGCAGGGGTTGGGAAAGGCAGATGTGCAATCTCTAATCATATGAGATACACATACATATATGTGCATTTGCTTACCATTTACAAGGTGTCAGATTTTACTTAAGGAAAAATTCCTCAGTTGTACTTTGATTTCTCTAAAGCTGCCATAAGGAATATGCAGCATATACTACTCTTTAGGTGAATTTTCTGCTCTACCTGCAGCTTTATTCCTGGCATCTGGCAAGGTTAGTGCTGACTACACATACACAGGCACTGATGAAATGTCAGGCATTCTTTGCGTATGCTTTGCTGTTGATCAGTTTTCATTAGGTTGCTTTCATTGTGAAAAGCCCTTCACATCACCACTAACAGGAGATGCATTTATCTGTGCTGACTGCAGGGATGCCAGCTGCCCGTCCAGCCAGGGGAGCCGAATGCCGGCTCCGTTCTTCCCGCGCTGCTTCCCACCAGGCTCACAGGCAGTGCAGTCCTGCAAACAAAGCCAAAATTGTTTCTGCTCTTCTTTGGCATTCCCAAGGTTCGGCAACCTTCTGGCATGTCTCCTGCCAGGTAGGTGGAAGGCTCCAGCAGCCTGGCCCTGGGCAGGACGCCCTGGGCGAGGTGGCAGTGAGCAGCCAGGTCTCAGGGTGCTCTGGAGCCTTTCCAGCTGCCGGCAGAGGCACAGCTCCTGCTGAATATTGAGGTCAAAGCAAGTGGCCTCCCACCCACCTGGGTGTACATTTCTCTCATGTTGATTCCCGTGCTGCTGCAGAGCCAAGGCAGGAATTAGGCATCCCACACTTTCCTCCACCCACTCCCTCTGGATGTTCTGTGTATTCCTGTGTGAGGCTGGGGGCGGATTTTTTAAAGACCGACTGCAATCAAGAAATCACAATCATGGAGAGCAAAGCTTATCTGTGGCCTTCTCACACAGAATTTTGAACATGAAAAAGATACTGAATTAATAGGCTTAACTAACTTAAATACTTTCAGATAAAAATGTGTGGCTGCACAGGTCTATGATAACTTTAGGTGTTTGCTGGTGAAATCTGCATATGCGTTCTGCGTGGGTTTTGTGCCTCAATGCAAATGCAAACATGCAGACCATATTCTATGATTTTATTAACATAATGAAAAACACTTTTTACCTTGACTTCATAACTTCCTTTCATCTCTTAAAGACTTTTTTATTTACTAAGGAGGACTTGCTATTTTTACTTTCTTTTTTTTCTGAACTGATTTGTTATTTTAATAGTTTAGTTATTGATAACATTGGGCATGGGCTATAAATGTGAATAGGTGTGTGGATTTACAGTACTTTTAAATAATTGAGTGGGCTTACATCCTTAAGGTGCTACTATTTAGTAACATAATGTATTGTTTATTAACTTTATACCAGTAGGAATACACTACTTAACATGAAAGATCTTCAATAATAAATACTGGATAAGTGTATTTTTGAGGGTGTAAAAACAGTAGTAAACATTTATTGGTGTTGATGAACATAAATAATGCAAGTCTTGACAGAAGACTTTAAAAGGAATGCCTTCTCCCTTGTGATTTTTGACTCAATATTGCAGACAGTTAGGAAGAAAATTAGAGTATTTTTGCTTGCTCTGTGTCTTTTCTGTGCAAAGATGCCTAAGCAAACTCTGAAGTGTGTCTCAAAAAGACAAAAGTATTCACATCGGATGTCACCCAGTGTAGCTAATCTGTCTGAAGCCTAATAAAGGACTTTCCACCAGCATCCTTGAAGATTAAATAAAGTACCAATTTAATAGTTAGCATAGACCTGAGCCAAATAATTCTTGACTCAGAATGACAACTCCTAGCATTATTTATAATGTTTTTATGATCTTTTTGAGATGTGAACTTTCTTTGTACCCAAATAGTATAAAAGAAGTTTACACAGACAGTTACTAGTCTATGTGAAACCCTGTTCCTATCATAGTCAAGAAGCAGCCTGTTTCACGTTGCTGATGCCAGTGATGACATCAGTCATGTCAATTATGCCCATGATTACGACACTTTATGCTCTGAGTCCAGGAACAGCAGGCTAGGTTGTTTCCATGCAAATCCAGCATTCACTGGCTGTTCATAAGAAGGTAATCTGAAAGCTATGTCTTCCCTTTCTTCATAACCTCTCTCGTCCCAGCAATTACTTCTGGTTTATAAATCAACCTTAGAAAATGAGATTTTCAGTTCCATAGATAGGCATTTATCTCTCAGGAGTAAAGGAACCATACCGGTTCACACCAGTGTTTGGTAGCTGACAGCAAGAATTTCAGGTCCATTTTCACACTCAGGCCTCTTTCTTCTCCGTCCTAAAGGGAGATATGACCTTTTGAGTCACCGGTCTTTCTGCTAATATATTAGGCATGAGCTTGCAGGTGTTCTTTGTTAACTTACAGGTAATGTGCACACACCACTGGCAAATTAAATACTCAAATAGATTAGAAAATCCCCATTTGAGGAAATGGGTTTTCACTTGTTAGATGTTGTTGCTGCGGCTTTTCAATATACATGGAATTTGATATATAGGCTACCCAAATCTTTTTAAAAATTCCTGAAAGATTGAGAATAAGGTAGCCAGTAGTATAGTGGATCAGTTAAAAAATGTGTAACTAATTTTATCTTTCAAAAAAAAAAAGCTAAACCACTTAAAGTGAGGTTTTTTTGTGATTTTTCTTTTTAAATCGACACACTTGATATTAACAACAGCAACTGGTGCTGCTCTGGGAGTTAAGCTATGCTAATTACTTACATTTTCTTGCAGTGGTGTTGCTAATGGTTTAAACAATATCTCACCCCTTATTAAGCATAGGACAAAAGATACCATTACAATCTAACTCCTTTTGTGGCAAAAATGAAACTCCTTAATTAGCAGTTCTGTACATTTGTCCATCAGAGGCGCCTACACAGAAGTGCATTTAACAATCAATGTAATGGCAACTGTGGACATCTCAAAATGAGAAAGTGTTTTCCTTTGGCAGCTACATCTCCAACCCTGAGAGGTGCTTTTGTTTCTCAGCTTGTACTGGGGCAGAGAGGATTGAGGGCGCTTGTGTTTCTTCACGAGCAATCCATTCTTGCTTTCTTGCTTACACAACCACATGATACACCTTCGTGCTCATAGCTGGTTTGACGTTTATAGATGCGCTTTGGGTTTTGTTTTTCTTTTTAAAGTTGATCATAGACAGATGTATATTAATAATGGAAAAAGCAATAAACCATGACCAAAACACAAAAGAGGAAATGTACTGGTAAGACACTAGATTTATGAGGTGGAGATCAAAATTGTGACATAAGTTAAAAATAATTTTTAGCAGCAAAAACAATGAGAGCTTTAAATACAGAAAAAACAAAAGCCTGTACTTAACGCACCATATTACCTCAAAGATAATATTTATGGCTAATTGCTTTTGATACTGATTCTTCGCTTTTTGTCTTGTTACAAAGAAAAGAAAATGACAATTTAAAAGTACATTCTTTTATTTCTGAGAAAATTCATAAAATTACCATTGTTTGACAGATACATTTCGACTCATGAAAGTGACAAAAAAACCCCCTAAAAGATAAGATTTATTTTGAACAAAAGAGAATATTTGAGGGAGAACAAACTTATAAGATGTGGATGGAAAGACATCACTCTTTTAATATTAGCAAAGAACCATTAATAGGTATAACAAAAGAGAAAGATAGATAGTTCAATGTGTTTTGAAATGGTATAAAACCAGCATAACACCATTGAAACTGATATTTTAAATTGTCTTCATATTCACTGAGAATTTACCCCCTAACATATGTCTTCTTGCCAAAAAATAGTTTTGGCACAATTTTTCTAACGTTTAATCAAGAAAGATCTTTCACTGAATAGAACTGCTGATTTGTTTCAGACATGTTTATGAAGGCAGAACAGTTCTCTGCACAGCAGTCAGCAATTGCAGAAAGAAAAGGGAGCTTCTTGTTTGTGTAGTTTGCACCTAGTTTTAGTGGCAGAATCCATACACGTCTATTTTTCCTACACTTGATTCAGGATGCAAGGATTACATTTTCTATTGTGTGTCAATTCAACTATTCACAAATATTAAAGGAATAGGAATTGTTTCCACATAGGGAGGATTGAATTCAACTTTTATAAACCTATTTGACTGTGTAAAGGTAGGAGATTTTGTCAAGTCCACAGTTACTACCAATCGAACACAAAAATATGTCTACTTCCCTTCTATATACACTTTATGGATTAAAAAACTTTTCATACTTAAATGATTTCACAGAGATTCTGGCAAAATACTTGTTGAAGCTTTCCAACTGTTTTTATTTGGCATTGTTTTGTAATGGAAGCGTGGTCATCAATTGATTTACTGTGATACTATAAGAATCCAGCTCCTACAAATCTGTGCTCCCACAAATAGTGGGCTTGACAATCCAGGAATATTGGTTTCTGGACTGACTTATAAACATATTGTGCACATGCACGTAAATTTTTGTCTATGTACATTCTATGCCTACGTTTCCAGTGCTTATGTCAGCATATAAAAGCAATACTAATATTACACAAGACTGTATGTTGGTATTTGTGTGTATGTAGGGTTGTCTAGCATAGAAATACAGGTAGTTTTTAGTAATGTCTAATATCTAGAATCTTGAATTTGAAGAAATAAACATACTCCTGTGTTTTAAGTTAAAATGTACAATTCCATATATACGTGTAGGACAGTAGAAGTATATTTGATCATATATATATATAAACCATTAATAGATTTACTTGTTATCTATTTTAATATTCCGTGCATATATCTTTTTAAGTAGTTGAATGTTTTCTTATCTATATTTATAGTTTATCTGCATACCCTTAACTTTATTAACTTTCAATTTAATGCAAGCTATTTTTAAAAAATCCAACTGATAATGTAAATACATAGCATGTCAGTGTTATAGTGATATCTGTTATTAAACATTTAGATCAGTGGCACTTTCCCTTACATTGTACTGAACAGACTGAGTGTGTTACTTTCTATAGCACCAGTTATGCAAGTTTGACAGATTGTTAAAACACAGTACCTAACCTGACAAAATGTAGAGCTCATGGACTTTCATTTTTATTAGATTAGCTGCAGCTTTATATTATTATCAGATTATTATTAGATTAGATACTGCTTGACAGATAATTCAATGTATTAATTTTTTATGAAATTAAAATGATGAATGGTCACAGTGATTAGTGTGGGATATTATTTGATCTTAATTATTTAACTGAGAAATAGATGTGAAAATATTACTAACTGGATGTGCTTCAGTATTTGCAAAGATCCAAAAATACGGAGCTGTTGCTTGGAAGAGGATTGATGTAGGAATAAACCCTTTTACTACAACAGTTTTCCATCTACACTTATTTTATTACATTGACATATAATTATTAAGGCAGACTTTAGGGCATTCTCTCTTTAGTTTAGTGTTATCTCAAATGTCTGTGTTTTCTCCATTTGGTATTTCTTTGTCAGAGTTTAGAAGGACAAAAGAAAGTGTTAATACAGAATACCAATATTTGTTTTTTATGGGAGAAATGTGGGTTGGTTTTTTAATTATTATTTTAGATGCATTTTGAAGCTCCTTATGTATATGACTGTGGATGATAAACCATGACTTTACAACAGTTCTAAATACTATGAGATTGGGGTTTTTTATCTGCCGAAGTTCGTTTGAATAATATAAGCCAGAGTTTTTTAAAACTTAGTTTCGCAAATGTAATAGTTGGCAAATCTTTCACATACTACTTACTTCCTTCAATTTTAGTGGAAATTATGGTGTTGAAGGCCTAATCTATTCAGGAAGAACAAGAGAATTAAACAAAATTGTGAATAGCACAGCATTATTATCTTTGTTCTCATGACTCTGATTTCCAGGGAAGCCAAACTAGAGGTTAAGTAAAATGTGCTGTCATACTTTTCTGTGGTTCTGGTCCAAACTGTTCAGATAACAGACTTTAAGTCCGTGTTCAAGCTCTAAATTGGTAATATTGTAATGACGGTAAATGTAATATTGTAAATGGTAAAATTGTAAATGGCAATATTGTAATGACAATATAATGGCAAAATTGCCTGACCCTTTGTTACTTTTGTGTTTTTAATAATACAATACTTCAAAGTTGTTGGTGGAATACAATCTACGATAGATACTTCCTTGAAATGACAATTTGTGTTGAAACAGTAAATAATAAAGTGATAAATGTGAAAAATAAGCAAGTTAATGAATTTAAAAGCAAACTACAAATTGTTTTAGAACACTGGCCACAGGTTTAGGAAATGTAGTGTCTGCCTTCTAGAGTAACAAAGATAGTGTTGGCAACAGGAAAAGTAACAAACAAGTGGTCTTTCAAAAGCAGAACATTTACGCATTTTAGCATTACAGTACACTTTCTTATAACTGATAAATAGAATGAGTCAGCTAATTGTTTTGCCAGGGAATGATAAACCTTCTTGGGGACATAGGCTAAAACCACTTAACATGGACAGCAGCCTAAAACACACAGACCTCAGTGGCATTGAGAGGGGTCTGAAGGGTATAATATGTATAGCTATACTTTAGGTATGTATATTCTGAACTTATTTGAAAGCATAATTTCATTTTAATATAAATACTAAAAAAAATACGACAGCAAATGTATTTTTGGACAAATATGAAGGTTGTTGAAAAAAAACAAGCCACCCCAAAACATAGATATAAATATCTCCCAAATTAGCTCTGCAGAACACTAATTATTCAGATTTTTTTCAGGCTTTAATTTTATATGTTAAATTTTTCCATGAAGAGAAATCCAAATTACTATAACTCTGACCAGTAAAGACATGCAATCATAGGAGCATGATTAAAGCATTTTAATTCTTCATCTTATGTTGAACAATTTTCATGATCTCTTTTTTTTTTAATATTGTCTCATCTTAAGGCACAAATTTAACAATGATCTCCATATACTACTTTAAATTTTGAGCTTTACAAGTGTACATCTGTTATGTTTATTCTTTGGCTCCCTTTCTTCAGCAAAATGTATACTTCCAGCAAAATAACAATACTTGTAGGTGTCATTCACACTGTGAACCTATACGTAGGGGTTTATACCAAATGGAAACGGTGCCTAATTTGAAAAGCCTGAATAATCCATGGCAAGGGAAACTCCCGCAGAAGGTCATGGACTGGAAAGCCATGTTGGGTTGCTGAAGCACGCTTTTGACTTAGAGCTTGATACAGATGGCAAGACTGTGTGTTCCCTTTCTGTTCCATCTGCATTTACCTCTCCCCAAAACCAGTCATCCAGACTCCTATCTCCATTGGCATCCCTTGACCCTCCATGCAAGAAGCTTCTTCTTTTGCTAGGAAGGACATTGTTGCCCTCAAGAGCAAACACCCATATCAAGGACTTGAGGTGAGGGGACTCCTGCCCTTCACAGCTTTCACATCTCATTTGTAATGTACTCACAAATCTATTTTCCAGGTGTCTAAAGTCAGTGAAAAATGAAGGAGAAGCAAAAACGAGGGAAAATTAGATTATTTTGTCATAGTGTGACTATACTGAGTTATTCCTCCACCCTCTGAAAATGCATTATTAATTATTACACTTTTACAGAACAAATGATTGGTTGAAAGTGCATTGTTTGCACCAGTAAAATTCTTAGAACATTTTGATTAGCTAATAAATATGTAATATATCACTTTCTTGATGTGTCAGGATGGTGCCAGCAGGATTGCTTTTTATTATAGCCTTTTCATTTTTAATTTCTACAGGCTGGAGTGCAAGTATTACTTTTTTACAAATTTCTCCTTTGTGTGGCATATTGGTCCTATGCACTATCTCACTTTACAGTGGTGGAAGGGAGGCATCTACAGGGTTTTTTATTGCCTCGGACAAATGCACTTGAGGGAATGGACCTTTGGGTTGCTTCTGTACGCTGCAGGTCCCTTCCAGTAAAGCTTACTAACCCATTTTCAGCTGTCCCGTTGCTAAGATGTGAGTCTGTAGTAGCTAGAACTGCACTTCAAAAATCTAGAAAATTCTGTGCCACCTATTAGCACTTGTGTTTACATATACACCGTGACTCCACTGTAAGAGCTCCCTGAGATTCTGAACACTGAAAATTGGAGATGGAAGAAAAAGACGAAGGCAGTGAGTACATAGTCAAGAATATGGTTCTGAAGAAATATTTTCCCCTGTTCATCTCAATTATGACACTATTGCACTTCCAGAATTTTTGGACTATTTACATTATTGCATTTATTTCATGCACAAAGTTCCATCAGTTTGACTTTGAAAGCAACAGGATGTAGTGGTTTGGGGTTTTTTCCATGCTCACAAAGTTTACATTCTTGGAAAATTTAAAATGTCCTGACTAAATTTGGTCTCAGCCCTATTTTTTGAAACTTTGCAATTTTAACTTCCTTACAGTATGTTGGCCATATTAACATAAAGTAGCAGTATGATCCTGTAATTATATTTTGCAGCATGAGAGAGATCAAATTCAGCACAGTTGAGAAGTGTAACTGGAGTGCATATGGCTGGCTTTTCCCTTTGTTATTTATCTGTACAATTAGTTGTGATATTGAGAATGTTCTTCTAGCCTACCTCAGACCCCTCGTCCATAGTCTTTTACTGGCCCACAGAACAGTGGCTGCAGAAAACAAATGCTGAAAATTTGAAAAGGCGAGGATGTTTTGACGGAGTAATATACAATATACAGTTTCATATCTATATGAAAGTTGAGGGGATTTTTAAGAAAAAATCTCTGTGGGCATATGTGACATTGAAATAGATGGAGGTCCCCTGTACTCTCCTCTCTGCCAATCACATATGTCAAGTATAGAAATTAATTTACTTATTTTTACTATGATAATCCCCAAAGGCTCAATTAAAAAAAAGTCCTGCAATAGAAGGTCTTGTACAATACATGAGATGTAATCCCGGCTTCTAGGAATATTCATTCAGCTATGCTTAGAACAAAATGCAAAACCAAGCATGGTAGGTACGTAGATATTTTATATGGTCATGGTAATATTCAAGCGAGCTGTTGGCATCATGTAATGGCCAAGACTAAAAGCAAGTTTGAAATTAATATTGACACATTTGACTAGTCAAATCCATTTGATTTTCTTAATAATTATGTTGATTCGAAATACAGTAGTCTCACCCTCGCCTTGTCATTGTGTTGAAAAGCCTGTATTCCTGTGCTCTTCATCCAAGAGAAGAGGTGTCACTGCAGTTCCTGGCTCTGTGTGTCCTACCTTATGTGGCAGTCTAATAACAGATTAATTCTGATGTCCAAACTGATGTTACTTACTGTTATAACAGTACTCTCTATTGACTGAAAATTTACACCCTCTAAATTGGGAAAAAAAAAGAAAAGAAAACAAATATTCAAAAATGCGAAACTGTCATATCTTATGAAAGATTCTCTTCTACTTCATAAGTGTTTCAGCTTTAATTTCTTAATGAATTACAGTTTGGATATCAAATTCCTTTTCCAAAGGTCATTCCAAATAAAAGGAAAATTAAAACATGGTACAATGAGGAGACATCTTTAATGTAGCATATACATCAGCTCATTACAATGAATAGTAGCAAAATGTATAGCCTTGTCAATTCAATTACTTACTAGTGCCATATTTCATTAATCATTTCTTACACCATTACTTACAGTAGGCTCACCAGTTGTGGGTGATAAATCATTGTTAATGCCAGGACAGATGAAGATGGGAGCAGCAATCTACTCTTAGGAGTGAAGAGATGAGGGTGAGAGAGGGACAGAGCTCTCAGATCCCAGGACAAATGTCAGGATGGGATTGTTAATATACCTCTTGTTAAGGGGTATGCCTAAAATGTTGAGCCACCTCAGCATTTTTTTTCTGCATTGTTTACTGTAATTCTACCAGTAATTTACACATATTTTCAAGTATGTACTTTAAAGGTGCTAAACCTCTATTTCTGTGTCAGAAGATAAACACTAACCTGTTTGACTACAAATTAGCTGGACTATTTCTGATGGCAGATAGTACTGCAAGATTTCTTAGGGCACTCATAGTATCAGAGCTGAACAAGGCAATGGCTAATTTGAAGCTGATGAAGAAAAAAAAGAAGAAGTGCTTCCCCAGTCAAAATAATCCAGCTTTTCTCTTTTCTCTCAAAGTATCCACACATATACAACAAAAGTTAAGACTCGAAAACTCTCCTGTTTACCCCATGCAGGTCATGATGATTGAGATATGCTATCTATGAATAACAAGGTCTGTTCAAGCTTGTAATGTGTTTGAATGTCAGAGAAATTTTCCACGTGTAAGTCTAGATGATAGCTAAAATTAGTAAGGGTAAAAAAGAAAACACATTCTCTTTCATTAACTACCAGAGAAGTGAAAACATCCTGTGTTGAAGTAAAAGAGGAGGTATGTTGTTGTTTAGGTTATACAGATTAATTTTTTCTTGGTAAGCACCCAAGGCTTTACTCTAAGACCAGCCGGAAGCTTCAGAGGTTCCTACACTACAGCAGCCTCCCCGCCAAAACTCATCTCTGGGCTTCTGGAGACATACTGGCTATTCTGAAATATCAGGCTATACACCCAAGTTATGTTATTTGTTATGATACTGTCAAACTTTGAAAGAGATTAAAGAGGAGCAACTGTTCACAACATGTGTGTCTTGTGGTAGAAGCATTAAGCAGACTCGTTAGCTTTAACTAATGACAGTGTGTGCAAATTTTATTGCCAAATTAAGACAGCAGCATATGGAGATTATAACTCATTCAAACTGAATTTGAGCAATATCTGCCTTAATAATAAGATACTGAAGAGAGCATTCTGATCAGTGTATGGATGAAGGTTCATCTGAATGGGTATTTAAAATGTTTTATTTCTGGTCCAAAGGCTTGGAACACTTTCATGCAAGAAATCCCTTCAAAGAAGTAATTGAAGAAACTATTAAAATACTGCAAATAATATTTGAATGACATAAAGAAATCCTTTAAAATTCACAGTCCAAAAATAGAGTTTTCAATGCCTTTCCCAATATAATAAACTATAAATGGGAGTAAATATATGTGCAGATACGTAAGAGATTGATAGAAGTGAATGCTTGGGAGTGAAAGCTCCTGTATTTTTTAGGTAGTCATGGGCCTCCTGTTCACCATGTGGTCTTTCTTACAGCTCCTGCTTGCCCTGTGTAGACAGCTGCTGGGGTCTGCTGGGGCAGTGGGTCACTCCAGAATGGCCCTGCCAATGCTGGAGCTCTCCCTTAGCAGGCACTTAGGCTTAAAACTCATCTCATTTGAAAATAAAAATAATTTCAACTACATTGAAAAACCTGTCATGTGAAGGAGCTCCTGCATTGAGGCCCTTTTTCAGTCCCAGGGGTGATAAGGTGCACACTTATCAAAAGAACCCATGAGATATCTGCTGAAGTTATGCAAAATTTGGGTGAATTTATATGATGATGCAATCTTTCCTTTCATGTGCCTTGAGCATGGGCAAGCATTGTTCTCTCCCCTGCATTTGATTACAACCTTCATCTTCAAAAATATGCTGAAACTTTTGGGAGAAAGGGCATTAGATTGGCCGTACAATATTTTCACCCTCTTGTGAGCATTTCTTATGATCACTCTTGAGGAAAAAGTGACCTTTCCAGTCAAATACACCGAATAGAGCAGCACCATGAGGCCTTTTTGTGCTTTTTATATTTTCTTTGTATCTCCTGAATTAGCTGTCTTTTCATACTTGGTAGGCACATGCTCCTGAAATTTCAATACGCTGAAATCCTTATGCAGGCAGGATGCTATTAATTACTGCAGTTCTTTTGGGGTAAGAATATTATCAGAGGAATCTTTTTTTATCCCTTTAATTTACTTGATTACTTCCAGCTTTGTTCATATTTATACAAGTTGAAAACCTCTGTCTGAACATACAGTGAATTGCTCTGAGTAATAGTATCTCTTTAGGTTAATAATCTTCTGGCAATATCATTTTTTAGAAAAGGCTGGGTAAAGAGAATGCTAAACTAATAGAACACTTTTCTGAACAAATGAAGAACATTTAAATGAAGTCTGAATTTTGAGGCGTTTTAAATGGGCTCTTGCTCTGCCTAAATCATTTATCATACTCTCAATTGAAAGCAATGTAATTTTTTGTAAAAAAGTTTGTCAAATAACTCTTTAGGAAAAATCAAACAAAACAGCAAATAAAGCCAATTTGGAGTTCTGGTCTTAAATCTCATGCTTCATTTCAACAGTGAAGTCTTCAGATTTTAATGCATACAATATTGAAATAATTTTGAATAAATTATGGGAATTATTTTAATCTAATTTTTGCATCTACAAGTAAATTGTTGTGTTACAGGTAAACGATTGCGACAAGTTACAAATTCAGATGTGGGAGACCTTATTTTGTAATGACTGATTATATAGTTTGCAAGGAAACTGTCACTCCAATGAAGAAAAATACAGAAAGTAAAGGGGAGGATGCTTGGTTTTTTATGTATGAGAGTTTGGTTGTGTTTTTTTCTGACAAATTATCATCGTAGGAACCCCAGTTCACCCTGAAGTTCAAGACCAGAGCGCCTCATTGAATGACTCCTGCTTGCATAATGGGCTCTGAATCTGCTGTCACATGTTTTCCTTGGAGGAACTCATTTCCTTCCTGAGGAGGTCTGCAAGGCCAGGCAAATATCCGATCTTGGAAGCTGCCTGTCTCAAGGCTGCTCTCTCTGAGTCATTATTTCTACAGCAGAATTCGTAGGGAAAGTCTGTCAGAAACCCTAGAGAAGTTAAGTGATTCCATAATGGGAAGCTGTTTTAAACTGGGCGTGTCAAGTACAAGGGAAGTGTGTTGAAGCTTTGGTGATTTGTTTTCTAATACATTATATACATAACTTCAGTATACTTGTTTAAGATTCAGAGTTCATGTAATTTGTTTCCAGTGCTGTGAAGCAGTATCAGTCTGGTAGCGGGAGTAAAAGGTGTACTGTTCACTCTTTAAAATTTGGCTCTATTACAATTTTTGCTTTATATTATGTTCATATTATATACCAAAGAATATAGCATATACCTTAGGCAGATCAGCAAAAACCCACATTGCTTAAAAAATATTTTTGGGTTTTTAAATTATTCTTATTTATTGTTTATTTATTTATTTATTAGTTACTTATCACTGACTATTCAGGATTTTTCTCACTTATACTCTTAGCACTGAAGGTATATTACAGGATAACTGCCCTAATTTAACAAGCCTGGTGCCAGCAGAAATGGTTCTTCCTGTTACATTGCTCTCCCTGTCTTTTCTGGATGCTACTATCATCCCACTGGAGCAGCTTCAGTAGCTGTGCAACCCTTGGGTGAATTGATTCCCTGCATTTTTCTGCTGGTCATGAGAAGCCCCAACGGTGCAGTGGTGCAGACACTCCTGAGGTGGGACCACTGAGTCAATTTTCTCCCTCTGAACACCCGCTGTCTCCATGGGCTGCACAGGTGTACTCTAGGAAGGCTGCTGCCCTAGATGCTGATGGTAGATGCACAAATCAGGTGCCTACAATTTCCCAGCAGTTAATTTAATTGCTGGTTCCTGTGCATCCATCATTTTCCCTTCCTGTAGGAGTTCATCCCTACCTCTTCCTCAGCATCTGTGCCATGCCTGTTCAATCCCACCCCAAGCTATGCCAGCTCTCAAGAGCAAAAAAAAAAAACCAACTCTGCACAGTAAGTGAATAATTTCCTGAATGTCTAGCAAGTTGAAATTATACAGTGATGAATCAGACTTAGTCTGGTTCTGGCTCAACGACAAGGATCTGACAGATTAGGACAGGAAGGAAAGTGATTGAATGGACTTTAAATATTATCCTAAGGAAGGAGAAGCAATTTCACCTATAGCTCTTAACTGCATATAAAAAAGGGGATACAGCAACTTCTCTATGTCCAGCTCTGTTAAGGGTTGTTCTCTTTATCACCATAGACTGGTTAAGATGTACAAATGTGACTCATGACATTTGAGTCCACTTTTAAGAATTTGAGGAAAGCTGAAAACAAAAAGCTATCTTTTTCCTTCTGTTGTTAAATGCTCAAAAAGTAATTTTGCCAATAAAATTACCCACATCAATAAACAAATCAAAATAAACGACAAAGGTACAAAAGTGGTGCTATAACTATGTCTATACAAAGACTTTTTCCAGTACAAAAATTCCCTGTAGAAGTTATGCCCCTCACATATTGTTAACATTCTGGCAAAAGCTTCTAATGTTAAGCTGTTGCTTTTGTTTAGAATAGTGGTAGGAGAACAAATTTGATCTTAGGAGGCTTTTACACCCCAGCTGTGAATTTTGCCCTATGATTAGGCTTCATGTCACCCCCTAATTTACTGTAAATCCTCCAGTCAGTTAAAAAAAACTTGAACAAGTATTTCACAAATCTGGCTTAAGGTTTGAGCTTGGAAGTGGTTGCAGAAGTCATTTGGTTTAGATTTCCTTGAGAACCCATACTAGATTTCTGGTAGGGATATAATCTTTTCTGCTTTGGGAAAAGTGCATCCATGAAAAATATAGGCAAAACTGAGGATTTCTTATTTATGTATTTATTTTGATTTATACTCATGTCTGGAAGTAGTCTTGCAATATTCTTTGAAATATAGTAGAATGGTTCTGTCTGGTAATTCCCTATTAACCACAAACCAGCAGGAGTTCAACAGCTGAGCTGCAACAGGTGTAGATAGATCTGATTTTTAAAAACTCCTGTCAGAGCTTTCCCACTTTCTCACAGACTGCAGGATCAGATGGGCTTGGGAGTCATGCTCACTAAAACACGACTATTCTAAACTAAATAAAGAGCAAATTCCAAAACACATCAGAGCTAATTTGCCATTGTTTTCACCATAAACCATAATGAATCCTCATCAAATGAATGCAGCTGCTATGGCGCTGTATCCAAAATAATGTAATTAAATTTCTGCTTGGGGAATTTTAGAGTATAAATTTGGCAGAGACTCATTACTGGCAATTCGACAGCAAAGCATTTATAATCTTATCCAGAGAGGTGATCCTGTATTCTGTCATTCTAAGAACGGAGAGAGGAGAAACAGAACCAGGATGACAAATGGCCAGACCAAAATCTGAAACAAGAAACCGCAAGAACTTAAGGCTAATCCAAGCCATGCTGGAAAGCCTGTTGGGATGGCAAGGGGAGGACAGGATGAGAAACCTTGAATATGGTACATCAGAAAAATTCCCCACCACACGCTGCAGTACAAGGTCAACAAGGAAAGAGGGTCTGCCACAGGGGCCTGCGGGAGCCACAGCTTTGCCACCATCAGGGTCAGAAGAGTCACAACCCCTGATCAGACAGGGTAGCTCTGGGGCCTCATGCCTGCAGCTGACTCGTCCTCCCTGCCTGCTCCCTTACAAAAACATTCTCCCTCCTCTTCTCTCGGGGAGTGTGTTTCAGAGAGCTTGACTGAAACTGCAGCAAACTCCATCTGGGGGAAAGCAGTGATGTTGGCCTCTCGTATGACGAATTCCCCAGAGCTGTCAGGACCCAGGCTGGCACACAGCACACTCAAACATCTGTAAAAACTTCCGTGATGAATGTGTGCTGAACACACCAACATTGTCTTTGTTTAGGCTGTTCAAGATCAAACAAACTGTCCTTGAAGTCGTGAGAGTTGTGATGAAGTGACTTCTACAAAAATTTTCTTGTTTACAAACCTCTAAAGCGAAAAGCAGGGTCATTCAGTCCCATCAGAAAGCAGATTGTATTTCTAATTTCTTTTAAAAGTGACCACAAATTGGATTCTAGTTTCAGGAGAGAGGAATTTGCATTTGGGCCAAATCTGAGCCTTTAAAAGTTTAGGTTTAATAAGACTTTATGTCCATTCTAATTAAGCATATATGAAATATGGCAGTTTAGAGTATACTTTAGTTTAACAACTAGCTTTGTGTTCCTTTATATGCTAAGCAAATCTCCTGGGATTGTGTTTCCAATATTCATTATTATGGCTTCATGATTAGATACCCATCAATATTTAACATTACGCATCCCCAACGGGGTTGCCTAACACTTCAGCTCAGAGATGGCTGATCAAATGAAGACAACAAAGTCCTTCACATTCTTTTTTCTTTTTTTTTCTTTTTCCTTTTTTCTTTTTCTTCTTTTTATTTTTTTTCTTTTTCATTTTCTTTTTCTTCTTTTTTTCTTTTTTTTAAAATTTTTTTTATTTTTATTTCTTAATGCATAGCGGTTACTGGCAAATTTGCAGAAGCAGCAGCTGCCAGCAGAAGTAATTAAAAAAGGGCCTTGGGGAAAGGGACAACAGGGAAAATTCAGGGGTTTGATGAAAACCAAAATAAATCATTTGCTAAAGAAAGAAAATTGTAGAGATCAAATGTTGAGATTAAAGACTAACGTTCAAAAGTAAAGTTCACAGAACAATTTAACAACTTTGATGTGGAAAGAACATTAAAAATACTAAGAAGAAAGTTCAAAGATAGGTGGGAATTCCTATTTTATGTATATACTTGGAAAAAAACTGTATTTTGAAGTCTGAAGACAAAATGAGCCTGCTGTATCCTTCTGTTGCTCAGCATTGACCAGTAAACATTCTTTTGAATAAGAATAAAAAATAGTTATTAGCTAATGTTTGACCTCAGGTAAGTGTTCCAGAAACATAAATCTACATTAGCAACAGACTGATGTCTCTTGAATTTGAACTGCCACAAAGGGAAGTTAAAGGGAAATAGGCTGGGTGGACTTTGCAGATTCATCATGGATTTCATGTGTTCCATTTGTTTATGTAGTTTTGCAAACCCTATGCTGTCTGAGATGTAGAAAAACAAATATTCATATCTTCTCAGAGGTTTGTCAAATGACAGAATGCTGACAGTCTCAGCAAGATGCTGAAATAATTTGTTGCCAAGTTGTTTCAGCTCACAATAAGCTTAACAATTATCTTGGATTTCATACACAATACTTTCATCATTGCTGAAGACAATCGAGTGCCTCTATCCTGTGCCATACCCCAAAAAAATGTTGTAGCAGTTGCTTAACAACTTCACTGTGATTTTTTTTTGCATTATTCGTTGATTACTTTGGCTTTGGCCTGTCTGGTCAGATTAATTGGCTGCTCTAAAGCTCTGTAAAGTCACTGAGAAAATGCTGGTGTAATCTTGAGCTTAATGGAAGGATCAGACTGACTTTATCCTGCAATTTAATCAATAGGGTTGGGTAACATTTTTAGTGACTGCAAATTCATCACAAATGGAGTTTTGATCCTAAAGCTGTTTCCACTTTTTAGTAGAACGGCAGAATTTTTTTGAGGTAAAGAAAAAGTAGCCTGGAGATACACTCTAGTTATGTTACTCCTCTTTTACCCACTAACTCAGGGATTATGGAATTTGGTTTAAATGTCAGCATGAGAGTCTCGGAAACCACACCTTCCTCTACAAAAGGACAGTGTCTCTGTGGAGAAAGTTGGAGGAAATTTGGAGCGGCCTCTTCTTTTTCACTGCACTTTGTGTCTTCCATTTGCAAGGGTAGAAAGCAATTCTTACCCTCACCCTGTGCTCAGCAAACCACAGCAGCACATGTGCCACGACACTCGTGGTATCTGTGGGCCCAGCCAGCCAGAGGTGATGGGCTCTGGGGCTCTCAGCTGCTGGCGTGGCTGCTTTGGCCCCTGCAGCACACGGCCTTGGCTCTCACACTGCTGCTGACACAGCTTTAACAGGACAGGCATCGCTGTCCATGTTTGTCCTCCTGCATGGCTGTCCGTAGAGCCTGGATGTTCATTCTCTCCCAGAGAAATGGGAACCCCAGGTCAAGTTTGTTCTTTTCCCAGTCCAGGCCAGGGACCAAAGAAGCAGGCACTTTTTGCTTTCAGTATTTCAGTTTGGCTGATGACCCAGAAAATCAATTACAGTCACAGCCTTACGTAGTGTAGAATCAGATAATATTCAGTATGACAGTGGGTATGTCTGGTCTATGTGGAGGTTAGACACCTTCAGAAGCTGCGTTCTGTGTACTGCCTTATTTAGCTCTTTATAATCCTTTACATTCTCCAAATGAATCCCATTTTCTATACAAGTTTATTTAAAATAGAGATGTAGTAGATTCAGAGAATATTAACTTTTTTTTTTTTGGCACAGTAGTTCTACAGACTGGTCTTAGATGAAGTTTGACTAATTTATATAGTAACAATAGTGAGCTGATATTTCCTCTGATACTGAGATTTGGCAGAGAGGACCAGAAGGAAGTGTTTCAATCCAATACATAAGACAACAGCAAAAGGGAAAAGAGAGATTTCCTCTTTATTATGTGAGGAGAATAATATATTACAAATAATTTCCACCCATTAAAATGCTCTTTTGTTCTTGCAGCCTGGTTTGGGATATGTGGTCAGTCCAGTTTTGATCAGTGTAATATCTTTGCAACATTTCATCTTTGCTTCCTCATACCCATACCTTGCCTTCACTTGTGTTCCATCTGATCCCAGCTGTTGACATTCAAAGATCATTAACAAGGACACTTATTGCTAAAGAGTAATGGTCAAAGTTTGGCCTATTCTGGCCCAGCTGTTGTGGCTGGATTTTTGTGGTCCTCAAATCCAGTAATTTCTGGATACCTTTGTCTTTAATCAACTGACCAGCTATAATTTAGTCACAGAACTAGTGGGCCAACTTCCTTAAACAGGGCAATTTAAATCATTTTTGTGCAATTTTGCAAATCCTGAGGCTAAATCTCAGATTTAGCATTCCCACAGAATGTGCAGAAAATAACTTTGTGCTATTCTATCAGCTTTTTCAGTGTTTGTTTATCTCTAGATTCTACATTTTTGCACTACAAATTAATAGAAACTGTAGATAGAAGAAGGAAATATTTCATTGTTCTTTTTTATGTACCACCAGCAACACAGCAATGTTGCATAGTTCGTGTAAGGGAGGTTTTCTTTACTGAAGCACATGGCTGCTGCTGTCTGTTTTGTCCTACAGGCGTCAGGAAACTCTGTTAGCAACTCATCCCTGCAAGCATTATTTCAGCCTCAGAGCGCTGAAGGGCTTCTGTGGTTTGTGAACCACACACTATAGAAGAGCTGAATTGCTCAAAGGCTTCTCCACTGCAGGTGTGCCATGAAGCCTGATATGTCTCTGATTCAGCACCATGAGAGATGCTGCCACGTCCTGTGGAACACAATACCCAACACGGGCAGAGGAGAAGAAGATTTTTAGATGCCGAAGTTTTTGGAAAAATCAAGAAATGGCAGGGAAGGAAATTGGGAAAGGGCTGATTTCCAACCACTGATTTTTGGTAGTTTTAGGACATGCCAAATGCCAAAAGAGTGCTTCTCTTCTCTGTGCTTTCACATTAGTTGTAACTAAAACACAGAAGTTTAGAGGTTTGAATAACAGAGTGAAGTCCTGGGAATTAAAATTATCCAGATAATAAGCAATATAAAAAAAAATTATGTTTCTGATTAGTTCAAATTTTTAGTTGATTTCTCTTCATTTTAACTAACTGCTCTCATAATGAACCTCTCCTGAGAAGCAACGGAGTTTAATTTCTACCAGGACTCCCATCCATATTGTTACTGTCTATTGCTTTTTTCTTATTTAAGTAGAAATTTACAGTGGAAAACTTTCAATCACAGAATAAAATTAGAATAGGTAATTTTAATTTTTCTCTATAGTTATTGTGTGTGAGCCAGGAGTCCATTCCCAATGAAGGATCCTCTGTTTCAACACTGTTTGTGAGATACTGATTCTCACAGACAGTGGGTGGCATTTATCCATTTCTGCAAAACACCACCTTATTTGTTTAGATGGAATTTCTTATTGATTAGCAAGCTATAGTACTAGTTTTCACTAGCTTTTTATCTGAATTTAGCTTGTATACTAATAACACATGTTTTCTGTGTCAGCTCTGCATCAGGTCATAAGAGTGTTTTCTACTAGCCTTGTCCAATCTGCTCAAGTGGATTTCATGGGAGAGATGGGCTCAGGAAAACTACTGTGGTTCGCTGATTCTGGCTAACTGAAGTTCATCAGCTTTCATGATTATGGTGTCTTTTTCACATCATTAACCCTGACAAGTCTGTAATAAAAAGCTTCCATACACCCAGGTTTTCTGAGGTGAGTCCTCTCCTGGATTGTCCAAATTTTAAAGGCTGTTAATGAGTGCCCAGAATTTCCAGATGGTAACTCTAATGGCTCACATGCTTCTAATTTGGCTGCTCTTCATCTGGAATCCTAAATATCTTTGGGATTTCCAGTAATCACTACCCAGGCATGAACATGCTATTCTTTACCTGTGTGGAGGAATTCTGGTGCTGTCAGGACATCCCAACCTTCCTGAATATAAACTATAACATATATTCACTTTCAAATGTGTAATAAGCCTTCAGAAACTCCCTGGCAACGGTCACACAGTGCCCACATGGCTGTTGCAGCCCCCGAAATTCCATATACCCTCAATATTTCATATTTATTGAGTATACAGCCAGTGTTCACAGCTTTTCCATCAAGGAATGCTGCCTAGCAATAACTCTTCTACGTAACCCAAGCTCCCAACTCCCTGGTTCATACACATTACGATAGATGTGGGTGGAAACAAAATCACCACCAGCTTTGTAACTGCAAAGAGGTTTTTGCATATTAAAAATGGTCCATTTTGATTTTGCTGTCCTGCTTAACACTGTGTGTTGTTTCTTCACTAGAAAAACTGTCCCTTTTGGGGAAACATCTCTAGTGAATATTTAAAGCTTATATAAATGCCCTGCAAGCATATTGGTGTGCAGTGCAAGGATTTCTGTTGTCAGGGCATTGTGCATTTGATCTTCATTTCATTCTTTATTTCTCCATTCCATTCTTCTTTTTATTTCATTCATAAACTAGTAGCCTACAAAGCTACAGTGAACATAGCTGGAAAATATAGTCTGTCTTTCTGCTAATGTTTCCTAGTCATACAACACTGCTTCAGTAGGAATTTGAATTTCTGGAACAACTTCTTATATGTGGTCACTGAGTTATAAGGGGCACAATAGAAGTTGGTGTCTACTTTAAAGAACAAAATTAATCTCTTGAAATTAGTCTCTTGAAAACTCTTTTTTTTTCCCTTCTGAGAGAGTATACTTTCCGAGTTAAGATAAAGCTACTCAGCTACTTTAATTTTTAAAGCATATAATTACATTTATTTTGATCATCCTAATGTATTTTTTGCTTTCAAACTTCATGTGAAAAGACAGTAATTGCTATGTTTCAGAAAATCTTTGTTCTAATACATTTTAGGAGGCTTCTGAGGCAGATATTTGGTAGGCTTGTTAGTTATTTATTGACTTCTTATCTGGAAAACAGCAGGTGTCATGGTCTTGTTGATCACTGAGCATTATAGCTTGCTATTTCTGTGAAGTGAAGGGCTTCTTATTTTGATGGTGTATAAATTAATTGGTGAAAGGTCTCATTTTATAATAATTTAAAAGTATTTCAGGACTTAAATTTTTCTCAGTTAATTTGTACAAAATATAAAAGAGAGAGGGAGAGAAAAGAATAAAAATCAGAATAGAAAATATGTAAGAAAGGAAAAGGAAAATAAAAGCTGTGTAAAGGCGCCAATCTTGTTCATGGAAATTGTGCTGTTCACTTAAATAAGAGCAGGAACTTGCCCTGCAGCAGAATGATTGCTTACAAGACATGGGACTGTCATTATGTAAAATGGTTTTGTGTATTTGCCATATTTTTTTCACATCACCCGAGAGCTAACTACCCCCAGGCTAGCATTAATGTCTAAACCAAATTTTGTAAACCTTTTACTTTCAATGACAACCTGCAGTCTGTTACAGCTCTCGTTCTGCAGTCAAAAAAAAGAGTCTTAAGTGAGACTAAACGTGAGCTGTTTGTGTCTGAGGACTTGGCACAGGATGAACACTGGAGTCTCAGTTCAGTGTCTGATGTACAATAGGTGATTTCACAAAGTACCTTTTCAGTTTGACAGCTTTGTTTGCAAGAGACCTCAGGATTAAATGAGCCTAGAGTGAATTACTTAACAGTACCCCACAGAAACCTGCCTCTGTAGGTCAAATCTAAAGTTAATTCACTGACAGTACAGCACTTTCTGTGCTGTCTTGACCCCCAGAGTACAGCAGGAGACACCTAGCTCAATTCAGCACATATTTTAGTCTGTAAGGTCTCTGTAGGTGTGAAATATATTTACATCTCTGAGATTCGCTGAAGGACTCAGGAAATATAGATATGACATCCAGTGATAGACTTTCAAATTATTTTTTTTTAACCTAAAAAGTATTTATCCAGGATCACCAAATTAAACCTACTGTAAATACTGTGGGTTATATTTAGGGAATCAGAACTATTACCACCCTGGATTTTTCTACTCTGGCTTTAACCTCTTACAAAGTACCATCCAGTTTTTATCATCCATTTTTAGTGGAGATTTTGGTTTCTGTACCCTTTGCTTTCGAGGTTGGTGGCTGAGCTGCAGGAAATGGTGTGAAGGCTGCACGACGTCGGGGAGACTGAGAAGGAGTGAGGTAGCTGGTTCCAAGCACAGTCTGCAATGGACCACAGCCAAACAGGCAAAAACGCCCCCGCCAGCACGCACAGAGGGAAGGCGGCAATAATGCGGAAGAAGGGAAGTCTAAATAGGAAAGGACCTACAGGAGACTTCCCTTTAAGCCTGTGAGGTATCCTCGCAAAACCACATCACCACTCTGGAGAGTGAAGACCCATCAGATCAGGATTGTTGCTGGAGCTGAGTAAGGCAGCCCCATCTGCTCCCCTCACACCAACCTGTGCAGCAGAGGAAAGGGCACTGGTGACAGCAGGCGGTGACCCTCTTCTGCCAGGTACAGAGGGGGCACCCATGTGCTGAGAGAGAGGTGCTGCTTGCTGGGGGCTGTGTAGGGGTGTCCCTCACACACTGCCAGCCCTCGCACAGCCCCATGACTGCTACCTGCAGCTGTTGTTTCCCACTGGTACCAGCCAGGAGCAGTTGCAGTGGGTCCAGAGGGGGATCACAAAAATGGTCAGAGGGCTGCTGCACCATGTCTCTGAAAGCAGGCTGAGACAGTTGGGGCTGTTCATCCTGGAGAGGAGAAGACTCTGAGAAGACCTTACAGCAGCCTTCCAGTACCTAAAGGGAGCCTACAGGAAAGATGGAGAGGGGCTTTTCACCAGGGTGTGTAGTGATAGGACAAAGGGAAATGGCTTTAAACTGAGAGTAGGTTTAGCTTAGATATTAGGAAAAAAATATTTTCTATAAGAATTATGAGACACTGGAAGATGTTGCCCAGAGAAATTACGGATGTCACATTCCTGAAAGTTGGTCAGGTCAGGTTGGATGGTGCTTTGAGCAATGTGGTATAGTGGAAGATGTCCCTGCCCATGGACAAAGGTCCCTTTCAATCCAAACCAATCTGTGATTCTATGAACATCATCCTGTGATGCAGAAGACCTCTGCTTTGAGACTCTTAAAGATGGATGTTTGCTAGCAGTATTTGTTTGATATGTTCATAATTTATTCACATATCATTTTATACTGCATTTGTACAGTGTGGACACTATCAGGATTACAGTTAATTCAAGATATCATGAAAAAAAGCTTATGTGTTCAAAAAAAGGTGAACTTCTTTCATACATGCACTGGATAATTTGTGGTATTTATCTGTTAGTTGCCCTAGGCTAGGGATAATGGGAAGCTGTTTTTTCAGCACTTAGGGATAACCTGACCCTACAGTATGCTTAGGTCCCACAAGGTGAGATAACTGTGATGAGAACCCTACCCAGAAGAGATTACAGCAGTTCAATGCACGTTGCTGGCAAACAAAAGTTATTCTGCATTTTGTGGTACCATCTGGAATGGAACTTTTAAAGACTGAACATGCTATCTCAAAGCTTTTAAGGAGGAAGAGGCATGAACAGTTAAAAACAATATACTTTATCAGCCCCATGTAATGGAATATAAGGTAAATAGTGATCTGTTTCTCTCTCCGATTGTACTGCTTGCAGGAGTAAGAATCACTCATATGAGGACTTTTGAGATAAAGTCCAGGGTTGCCATTTCAAAGTACTAAACACAATTGCTAAACAATAGTATTTTCTAGAAATACCTCCAACCAGCACCTTTTATCACAGTACAAGAAACAACAAACTGAAAGCGTGCCTTTCTCTTTGGCATATTTTCCACCACATGACAAAGTTACTTACACATGTTAGGAAAAAAGAACATACTTTTTAAAATATAAGGCTGCGTTAAGGAGGACAGACTCATGTGAAAAAAGAAAAATAGAAGAGTTTCTCTTTTCATTGTTCAAATTGCTTGGTATCCTAGGTTTAAATATAAAATTGAGTCTTAAAAATTTTCTGGACCAGAATCCATTTAAAGTATTGCAGGTAGCACTACTGCATCTTGTAAGTTATCATTGCAAAGTAGGAGTGTAGCATGTCCCAAATGTATAAACAACCTGAAAATCAGAGATACAGCCTGTTACCACCAGCTGTGACTTTATTTATTCCTGTAAGTCACCATCAAAGGTTGCAGAATAGATCACAGAGACCATCCAGGTTTTGTACTGCTTAAGGATTGTACCTGAAAATCAACTCTTTCAGTCGTTCAGTTGGCATTTCTCTTGCATAATTTTGGAGAGTGAAAGTTGCTCGAACATTATGACAGATACAGCCATGATTTCTTGACTTTTTTCTGAACTTTTTAAGGTGGATTCTTTTTCTAAAGTTTTGAATTAAGGTGATAGCAGAACTTAGGCAGCATGAGAGAAGAGCTTTGTTGGAACTTGAAAGAAAACCACAGTGTGAAGTGAAAGCAACGTGACACTGCAGAACCACCACAAACGCTCTTTCATTACTTCTATTATGCTCTCTCCTTGAAGCACTTCAAAACCATATCTGCTCCCACAGTTTTTGTGACTGTACCCTTAGTTTAAAGCAAGAACAGAAAGCATTGTGTTCGTCTCACCCACAGTCATTGCCAAGCCTTGAGATGGAACCCAGGGCTTTTTCCTTCTATCAAATACAAGTATTGTGCTCATATTCTAGCTAGTAAATAATGCTGCCACAAGTAACTGAAAAAAACGTTTTCTGAGTTCCTTTCTACGTTTCAGATTTGGATAACCTATTTTATTTCAAGGGGTTCAATGTTTATTTCTAACAGGGAAGCTGAACAAATGTTTTACTTTTAATTATGTTAGATAGAAATATCTTAGAAGTTTGACAAAGAATTATGCCTTACTAGAACAAAAAGAGCAACCTGAAACTCCACAAATGATGAATGCTGCAGTGCAAGTTCCAATAGAAAATCTCAGTATAGGGCAAAGGCAGATCAGATTAGGTTTATCTTTGATCAAGAGCCAAAAACATCAGGAGATAATGATAGTAATTTTGTATTCTTTTATTTTCATAGGGAACATGAGATAAGCATTGGAAACAGTTATTATTTATATTATATGGGGAATTCATTATTAAATTACTTTTCTCTATTTAAAACAAAGCTAAGGCTGAGTGAAATAAAATTGGATACTCTCCTGCCATTCTTACTCTTAATATTCAACAAATCATCTTCTATTAGTCCATTCTTTAGCCTGCAAGAAAAACACCAACCAACCCAACCCCCACCCCAAAAAAACCCCAAATCGTTAAATTAAATATAGTCTAATGCCTGGGCACAGATCTGCTTTTAATGCTGCAATTCACTTCCAGAGTTTTTGATCATTTCAGAACCAGTAACTGAATCTCCTGTCACGTAAACACAGTACTAGGTCACAAAGATTCAATTTCCATTCCAGTGCAAGCTTTCAAATAGAGACAACTTGTGGTTTTTTTGGTTGGTTTCTTTTTCCTTAATTAGTTCATTCCAATCTGTGCTGCAAAGAAGAGAGTTAGTCCAAAGGTGAACCCTACCCATCTTTACAGGACTGTTTTTATAGATATCTGTAAAGGTGACACCAAGGTGATAGGATTGTGTATGAGACTGGAAGCAGAGACAACTAGAAATTTGGGAATTAACTGTCTATTGCTGTTTTTTTGTAAATGCTGATAGTTATATCTTTTTTCTCTGGGTATGATACATTTTGAATAAATTCTCTGGAGATAGAGAGACAAAAATTGCTTGAGGGAAAGAGAAAACGGGAACCAGATTAACCTTTGTATTTTTCAGTAATGATTAGAGAAAACTCTGTCTTGGAAGTTCACAACAATTTCTGTAAGTGAACTTATATAAGGGGGGATTTTGTGAAAGACTATGAAAGGAATTGCATGCTCCTGTCACGGATGGACTGCTAATTGACATTGAAGGCAACTTGTTCAAATCAGTAATACGGGATACCAAAGTTCAAATATATGTTCCATACAACATATGCTCAATCTATAACTATTTATAAACATTGAAATCACAGAAGGAACATGGACCTCTCACACTAATGTATCCATACATGATGGGAAAATTGCTTTGCACTTCAGGAAAGAAAGCATAGCTCCTTCTATATGTGGCTATGTTAAAAGAGTCATCTTGGGGACAATAGAAAATGTAAAAGCTAAAGCCTGCATTTTGCTTTTCTCATGAAGTTTCAGACCAGTGTATTCATATACTGCAGTAACCTTTCTACCATCATTCTTATCAAGCTCTACAGTCTTCATTCATTTTTTTCTAGAATACATTAGTTCAACTGTGGTTTTCCTCATACACGTTTGCTTCCCTGTGCTCCCACACTTCCTTTTGCTCTTTAACCCACGTAGGCTTCCTTCCTCAACAATGGCAAAGCTTCCTTGTCCCCGTCTACTACTGTCTCTTAGACATTTCCTCAGAGAATATATATCTAAGAAACTAATTTTTAACATTTTTGACACTATGACCTTTAATGACATTTGTGAGACTTGACATCTCTCTCTGAGAGTCATATCTCAGCACCCCGTTGCACTCAGGCTGTACTTATCAGCATGCTTGGTTTTAGCTCATTGCTGTTGAGATCAGTCGGGAACAAAATCTGAAGGGGAAGGAGCTGGGGAGAAACAAACACAGCTTGAAACAAAAGTGAAAATCGCTGCAATCTGCAGAAAATCAGACAGTCACATGGGTTGAACAATCTACTTTTGTGGAATCACAGAAAGGCTTGGTTTGAAAGGATATGGGCAGGGACGCCTCCCATTAGATCAGGTTGCTCAGGGCCCTATCCAACCTGGCCTTGAACACTTGCAGGGATTGAGCAGCCACAGAATGGGATGTTTACAGAAGTTATTTCATTTTGTCAAGATATTTTTGACCTGACACTAACAAACACATCCATGTGTGTGTGTGTGTGTGTGTGTGTGTGTATACACACATACTCGGGTAGATATATTTTTGTATATGTATATCTGTGTATGCATATGTATGTGTTTATCTAAAACAATATTTTCAGACAGGCTGAAGTTTCTCATATCTTCAGCCTTTCATTTTCTCATACAGCTGCTCACACGTTCATGTCCTTGCTTGTGCATATGCTGATCATTCCCCATACAGGTTTCTACTCTTGCCTCCTCATGAATGCTCTCTCTTGGCTCATTTTACTCCTCGTTGCTCAAGGTGCTACAGTCAAATTGTATGTCCCAGGTATTGATTCAGCCATGTTACTTTGCCATCACTTTAGTATCCCCCTGTTGTGATGTTCCCTGAACTGCAGCTTCTCATGATTCCTTTGAACAGACCACATGGTGATGATACTTTTGCTGCTGTGTCTTTCTTGTGCTTGTCATTGTCTCAGCACTGCCATTTTCTGAATACACATCCATTTCTCATATTTAGTCCTCTTACCTAGAACAAAGCTCAGTATTTCAGGGCAAGGTCAATTTGAGCTCAAAGACAACACTTCCAAAGCAGTGAAGTCTGAATTTTTGCTTTTTCGGGACGTCTTATGTCAAGGAATTAAAAAAACCCACTTAATAAAAAGTGACATCAACTTTTCATTTTTTTTAAGCTAGGTTCTTTGCTTGGAATGTTTAGCTTCTTTTGGGCTGGGACTACATTTTTGTTTTATATTCATAGAGTATCTAGTAGAGCAGACTTCTGATGTGGGACACCATGCTGTAGCAGGAGACAGAAGAAAGAATACAGTATGTCACTTCAATTGCTTAGAAATTGATTGCTTTATTGCGGGTATTTCAGAACTAATGACTAATTCCAGTTTTGGATCCATTGTATAACAATACAATAGGTATTAAAAGCTTCAGGGAGAAAATCTAAATGTTAGTTTCATGATTTTTTGCCTTATAAACATTTGGGGTAGTTCTCTAATCATGAATTATGGTTTTTAAAGCATGCTTTATAATATTTATATATAAAGTTGATTAATTAGTTTAATTTTAGCCAACCATCACTCATCAGTAATCAATTAGTCATCTGTGGGCTATGGATAATTATCGTTATTTATGTTTCAGCCTAAATTCTCTAACATTTAAACAAGACAGTATTTGAATAAGTGTCCCTGGAGGGAATATTTCAGTGTTCAGCTGTGCCTTTAATTACTACAAATTTCTTTAAACTTCACAATTATTCACTAGTGACATTTTCTTTATAGATAAATACCTCATATGCTAAAGTAAGAAAGAGGTCCTAGCAGGCTCAAAGGCAAAAAATTAGTTGTGCTTTCTTTCTATTGATAATTAGTATATTAATTGGTTCCCTGTCTATTGATCTACTTCATATGCTTATTTTTTGCATATGTTCATGTAGAAGCTGCAGGTAGTTCAGATGGATTTCTGGTGCTGAGTAACTGTCCTCATAATTATGAAGTGAGCACATCCTTATGCAGCATGATGAATTCCAGCCTAAATCCTCTAAGCCATTCCAAGAGGAGAGAAAAAGGTTCTCTTCCCACTCTGTAATGTGAAAGTGGGGCACTAGCATTGCAAATGGCAAAGTCTACCTACCGAGATTTGATGAACTAGCAGAGTGCTTGGCATTATTCTTTGGAAGGAATTAGCTAAAGAACAGCTCTCTAGGATATAACAGTTCTTGTGAACTATCTTTAAAATTGCTTAGAGCAAATGTACCAGTTTGTAGATCTAACTGCATTATTTTGACAATTTAGATTTTTGTCATTAATTTAGACTCTTTTCCCAAATTTGACAGGCACGCAAATATTGCAAACACGACTGTGAAACTGTGCTAATACAACAAATGTGCTAAAAATACAAAGCTGCATTCACTATAACACTTGACTGTAATGTTTTCCAGGCCATAAACTCTGCTCCTACTGTTGTAGCTAGGGATACTGCAGTATTACACAGCAATATTGCAATGTAGTATGCCTTGTAATAATGTATAGCAGATAGTATCATATGGATTTTGGTGTACTCTGCAATTATTGATAGTGGTACCCTCCAGTATTTTTGGTGATTCAGCTGGTGTTTAACCTGGCACTTTCCAGCTGGTGTTGATATCACACTTTCTGCCTTGAGAGCGATGGATGCTCTTGAATTTAGACAAGAATTTATTCTTTGCATTTACTTCTCCTGTGGCCAGAGGTTATCTCCTTTCCTGGAGCTCATAAACCAGCCCAGTCCAGGCTGGAGTCTCTGGAAAAGTGTCATATGCATTACAAAGTAGGCTGTACAGGCAACAGGACTATCAAAGCTACAAACAGAGCAGCTTGTGCCTCGATTACAGCTCCAAATAAACCCAGTTTCTTCTCATGCTCCATGGGTTCAGTTTTTCTTCCTTGCTATTCTTTCTTGAAAACCTATGGAAGTTCTCAATACTGTTTCCTTTGCTTGGGTTCCAGCTGGGCAAGCAGCCAGGCAGCACAAGGAATGTGTCCAGGGTAGGTGGATGCTTCAGCAGGTCCTGGGTCAGCTCAGTTCACACCATGGTCTTCCTCCTCAGCAGGGTCAATAGCAGAGCTCTCACTCCAGCATTCAACAAGAAATTTTAATGAACTTTGTAGGATTTCAGCATATCTGAGACTTCTGTCTCTGTTTCTTTGAAGCTAGACATTCAGTTTGCAACTACTGTAGATGTGGAAGACAGCTGCATGGAGGAGGCATAATAGGCAGTCAGGTCAAAGTTAGAGAGACGGATGAATTTAAATTAAACCCTGTTGGAAACAAGGATTTTCTTCACTATCTGCAGTATATTGTCTCCCTCTAGAATGTTAAAAACCCTATTTTTCCACTCCCTGCTCTTCCCTCTTTTTCCACTACAACTCTACACAGTTAGTTGGACCAGTTTTTTCCAGGGAGCAGCTGTTTAAAATATTTCTCTAGTTTCTGTATTTTTCTGAATGACCCAGTACTTCTAGAGATAGGTGTCCTGAGGTACTCACCATTCTGCAGTTGTAATTTGCTCATCACTATAATACCATGCAAATAAAATAATTGTGACTACCTGAAATCTGACTGACCCTTAACGTTTTCTGATGAGTTTTTAGGGTTTTTTTGTTTTGTTTGGCTTTTTCAGTTGTTTAATCTATGCCTTGTAATTATGTCCTTCAAATACAAGGCTTCTTGAAAAACTAAGCAGTAACATTCCTCAGTAAAAGTTTCTAAATTTTCAGAGGAGGTGAAACACTTTCAACAGACATAAACCTAAAGCGTAGGTGTTAGAAACTTCTGAGGAAAATGCCACTTAGAGAAGTTGTGTGAGTAATTTCAACTAATCTGAGACCTCATCAATAGAAGAGGTTGTTCTGCTTCACTACTTGCTTCATGATATCTTGTTATCCACCTCCTCACTGCTGCTGGCTGTTACAATCATGCACCTTTGAGAAGGATTTATTTTCAGTAAGATTAATATTTTGATGTACTTGGCCATATGCCCCCACAAGCTGTAGTGCTGATGAAAGGGTGAGAGCAAAAATGACCGTGTCAACAATGGCATGTTCTTACGTTATTTTAACAACTTTTGAAATTGTCACTAGATGCCAAAAGAAAAAAAAAAAGACAGTTAAAGCTAAGAGTTTTTGTCTATCTGGGGATATGAGCTCAAACAGTCTCTCCTCTGAGAAACAGTGTGGGGTTTTATATGAGGGAGTCTTTTCTGGAATTTCAGAACCAGTCTGAGTCACATACTGACTTTGCTATCTAATTCCTCTCTTTAAAATTGCATCTACCGTAAGTAAAAGATACGAGGATGCCATAAACTCTATCTGTATCAATTCATTTCTTTCTCACCAAGGAACTAACCCCACCCTGGAGTCCAGAACTTGCTGGGAATTCAGGAGCTGTGGCAGTATCAGTCTGTAGTGCCATGATAGGCCAGGTAAGGAAACCTGCATTTGTAATTCAGTTTCCTGAACACAAATATATACTCATCCCATCATGAATACATTTCCAGTGGTCGTGTGAAATAAATGGTATCAGTAAATGAGGGCACTGGTTTTGTAATTTTAAGTAGAGCAAACATTTTGACCACATACATACCTTTAAAATAGAAAGGAAGGAAAACATTCCTAGCAGAAATTGTCATGCCAGCTCAAAATAAGTAAATAGAACAGAATTAAATTATCAGATTTAATGAGTAAATAACATTCATTTGCATCTGGAGTTGACTGGCTGTTTTGAAAATTGAATAAAGTTCGACCAAAGGGATATGATCACACATCTCAACATAAGCTTTTCTGAAAACTGCCAGCAGTTGTATGGTTGCTCTGTTCCCTCTCTTTCTATCATCACATGTAGTATCAGATGCTGACTTCTCTTTTTTTGTCAGTAGATTTCTCTCTCCTTTTAATATCACAACGTCAGTGAAAATAGTGATCTATATAAGTACATGTTGAAGTGCTAAAGGGACTTAGTGAGTCAGGATTACATTTTAGTGAATCCAGAAGATGCTGCCCTTGGCATGAAGATTTCTGACCCTTCAGCACCTCGGTCTTCCCACTCTGTCACAGCTCATCAACTCCTTAGTTTTTCTGCTACATCTGTGGAGATGCATAGCAAACTGGATCTCTTATACATACTTAAAGTGTAATTCTCATTCCCTGCTTTCTTCCAGAGGTTTAACCCACACCTGGCTTACAGTGCAGCTGTACAGTGTGGTGCCAGCAGGATTAGGGTAGTGGGGAGGGCAAACCCATACTTCTTAAACTGGCCTTGTCACGCAGCCAGTAAGCGACAGTATCATGCTAAAGGCTGCAGGACTCTTCACGTTCAGTGTTGTTCTAACACTGGTATATAACCAGTCCCAGTCAATTGACTGCTGGATGATGAGAATTAACAGGTACAAGCTGCCAGGACATTTTTAGTGCCTGAAGGGTGTAGTACATGAAGGGTGGCTGTGGAAGGCCTCTGGGTACTGCCCTCAGGCCAGTTTTGCATTGTCTCGTTGAATAGTTAGGCCAGCATTACTTTTTTTCTTTTATAGATGAAAGAACTGAATTACTCAGCGGTACAAAGTGGCAAAGGCCATAGAATAAACATCACTCCTGGGAATAGAAGTCAAGAAAAACTTGCTCTGTAGGGTATTTTTCCTACCAGCCTGTGTAAAATATAATGCAGCTCTCATAATTTTTTTTCATTTTTTCTTTTCTGGATGTTACCAATCAGAAACTTTTTTTCCTTAAGACAAATAAGGAAGTAGTGTAGTAAGCCTGTTGCTTTTAAAAGCATGCTCACTGTGCACTATGCCATTTCCAGAATCTTTTAAAAGAGTGGTAAATCTTGTTATGCTTAAGTAGTTTTTTCACAGGGGAATTGGGATTTGCTGGGATTTCTCTATGTGGTTTAAGTCAGGCATGTGAATTTTATTTTCAAAAGCAGTTTTTCTTCTAGACAGTGACTTATTCCTTGAATGAACAGCAGTATCTAGCAGGGTAAGAGAAATGGCTAGCACGGAATAAAAGTATTGGAGGAGAATTTACACTTTTTACATATGACAAGTGTTAAGTACTAAAATAACTCTAAAACCAGCTGGCAGTTAGGCTGGTACAGTGCTAAATTTTGGATTTAGTGTGAAAATAATGTTGATAACACGCTCATGACTTTTTATTGCTAAGTAGTGCTTAGTCTAAAACAAGGACTTGCTTTACACTTTCTCCAGTCTTTTTTTAAATTGACTTTCCACTGGATGTACTAATTAGGAGACCCATAATGTATGCCCTCAAAAGAATTAAGGACTTCACTCCAGCTAAGTGAGTTTGTTTAGCATTGTGAAAAGAAGGCTTAGGGGAGACCTTATCACCAGGTTTCAGTATTTAAAAGGTGACTACAAAGAGGATGGAGACTTCTTTTTACAAGTAGTTCCATGGAAAAGATGAGGGGTAATGCGTGCAAGTTACTACTGGGGAGATTCTGATTAGACACAAAGGGAAAATTTTTCACAATCAACGATTGGAGTAATTTCCCCAGGGAAGTGGTGGACTCCCCAGTGTTGGACACTTTTAAGATTTGGCTGCTCAGGGTGCTGGACCATTTTGTCTAGACTGTGTTTTTGCCAAGAAAGTTTGGACCACATGATCCTGGAGATCCAGTCCAACCTGGCTGCTGGTATTTAATCACCAGCTGGCATTAAACCATAAAAATGAGAAAACACATTTTGTGAAATGATTGTATTATGGGAAATGAAACCTTTGATTTCATTTGAAATCAAATCAATCAATTCAAAAATTGAAATTGATTTCATCCCCATTAAATATGGGAAATTCCTCCTTTGATCAGTAGTGTCAGAAAAGAAAAAGGAAAAAACAACTACGAAAGAGATCAAAGCCTTGATCTTTACACTGAGATATCCTGAACAAATTAAAACCCAAATAATCACATTAACATTGCAGCCTTTTTTTAATTAAAAGCATTAGGAGAATGAGTGCTTTATATCAGTTTTCTTTACAAAGATAGGCTGAAACACTACTTAAATCAAACCAATAGCAAAATTAAGACAAATCATAAGTTGATAATTTAGAAGAGTAAAAGATCCTTTGATATTTGCCTTTTTTAAGTGCCTACAAAAGAGCAGCATCTCCAAAGACAACCACTGGATGTTTTCTGGTTTTTACTTCTCATATTTTGCTTGTAAGAAGAACTCCCAAGGTTGAAAAAAATATTTGTGAGAAACAATAAAACCAGACTCTCTGGTAAGAGACCAGTTGTCTCTGTTGGTCTCATATGTGATTCTGTAGTAATATATGATTACACATCTGCTGGCAGATGGAAAAGTTTTGCTAAATGGTAAAATATAGCTGATATCACAGGGGTCATTTGAGATTTATAAGAAGGTTATCTAGCGCTGACTTTTTTCCCTGTCAAGTAAGCCTACACAAAGTCTTGCAAAATTATTCATCTAGAGGTGTCTTCCTCTGAGGGAGTCTAATTTCTAACTCACATCTTTCCTTAGACTTGCTGTTCCTCTTTCCTGATACCCAGTCTTAGTCTTCTTGCCCGCTCAGATCCTTTTCCAGTTTTACATGCTTAGCATCCATGTCCTGAGATTAGTATTTCCCTGCCTCTACATCTGTATTTATTCTGAACCTTCTCCTTTGGTTCCCAGACTGCTTGGACCTCCATGGATGCTCAACTGTATTCGGTAAGCCCCCGACATTCCACAGACCACTGTTCTGCTTGGGGCTCTGCCCTCCCTGGTCTCTAGCCCTGGTGATTCTACCCTGCAAGGCTTTATTTTCCCAGCTGTTTACCCAACATGGTAATTCCCATTTGTATATTCTCATCCCACTGTGCTGACTTTTCCTTTGTCTTCCTTCTGCTCTGTCTCTTCTTCCCATCACCTTATCTTTCCACCATCTCTGCCCCTTTTTCATTCCTGGGGTTCTCATTTGCAGTATCTGCATTGCTATTTTACCCTCTCATGTGAGGTTCTCTTACCTGGCTGTACTTCAAGAGGGGCTTCCAGCTCACTCAACTCCCACCCTCAGCACCCTTTTTCAAAGTCACCCTTTGCTCACTCTGCTTTTCCAGTTATCTATCCCCATTTCTTCCCAACACCTCCTTCCAATCTAGCCTCACCAGGAGCATTTTTTATCCATGGCTACCTGATTCCATGTATTTGTCATACTCCTTCCTCTGTCTCTAACGTACGATGCTTCCTTCATTTCAATTTTCAGTTGAACTTCTCTGCATTAACAAGCGTGTCCTCATGGGCAGGGAACTGGGGGCACAGGAGAGACAAACTCCTTCTGCTTTTAGATCTGGACTATGACCCTGTGGGAGAAGTCTTTACAAGGATATTGTAGCTGAGTCAGAGTAGCCCTGAGCTGTACCATGATGGTGCACGTCCCATCTGGTCACCTGGGCGTCTGGAGCTCAGCTAGTGTTGACAGTCTTCAGAGATTTTAGTTGCAAAACTGTGATGCACAGTTTTTTCAGATCTTGCCTGGATTTGGAAGGACTGGCCGCTAAAGGCAAAATACCTGTCGTACAAACCTCTCCTGCCAAATTTAAGTCCAGCTTTCAAAGCACTGAAGCAGCAGACCAAGACTTTTTCTCATTGATGGCAGCATATTTTCTGTAATTTGTTTTGTGAAATTAACTGGTGGTTTTATCTAACATTTCTGTAAAAATGAAAATTGAATAAAATCAGGCCAAAGAAATACTGTAACTGGAAAATTTAATCTGATGTAACTGAAGTTTGACTCTGCGGTATGGGAAATAAGGATCTAATAATGGGAAATCTCAAATACGTGTAATCATAGATGAAACAACAATCCCTGCTGATAAGAGTAACAGCTTTTAAAAGTCTGAAATATGTTCTGAATAGTTGAGGATAAATTATTAACTGAGCTACATCTCTGGAAATCATCTGATTCTTAACATTCAACTGACAGCTGGATGTAGCCCTTTGTGTATAGCAAAACTTCCACTTTTTACAACTTGCTGCAGGCAGACATTATAAATTCTCAACTTTCTAAGTCCAGATATGACCACAGTAATTGCAGAATCTGACCTCGTGCAAGGGAGACTGCGAGGCTTTGCATACTAATTCTCTTATTCCGCCTAAAACCCACCGTGGAGCGAGAAGGTGGCCGTTAGTGTATCTGAATCCAGCTATCCATATGCATGGACTCCAGACTGCTGTTTCCTGGGTTGCATTCAAGGGGAGAGGTTGAGCCTAATGGCCGTAATGACGTGACTGTATCTTAATGGGAACACACCGCTAGCAAAGCATTCCAATTTACAGGGGATGTACTGAGCTGAAATAAATGGTTTCAAGTGATGACCAGCCTGGTGAGAAATTATAAACTCTGTTGTTATTATCAAAATGACTAATTGCAGCTCTGATGCAGAATAGCACACAATTTTTAAAATCTGTGGTACTAAACTGAAAATGCATTTAGCCTTATGCAAGACCTCTAGGGAAAAATGAAGAGCGAGCAATTTTAGCTTGCATTTTTGTTTAATTGGGGCATTATTTCAGTACAAAGCATGATGTAGTATTTCTTTCCCCTTTCTCCAATCTTTTTTTAAATTGTGTATCTACAGGATGTCCTAATTAGGAGACCCATACTGTATACTCTCAAAAGATTTAAGGATTTCACTTCAGCTAAGTAACAGTTTGGACTGTGAAAAAATAAAAGCACAATTTAATGGGACAGAGAAAAACAGGGCAGCCAGGCTATTCAGAGAAAACTGAGGAGTAGGCATATGTTTTATATAAGGATGTGTAATTCATTTAGGTGGTTCTCTCTTTACAGTTTTCTAACACTGTACAGGACTAAATTCTGTGAATTTCATTTGTACTTCTATGTAAAGCAATCCACACACAGTTTAAGACTTTATCTTCCTTTTGCCCTACAGCTTTCATGTCAAGAAAGCAGATGTTAAAATCAGTTAAAATCAGGTCTGTATCTCTTCTCACCATTAATGGGCTTTTAATTTAAAGCTCTTTGAAACTTGCATCCCTGTTAGGGCAGCCCAGGAGCACTGAACCACAACTGTGTGACACCACGTGCTGACAGACTAAGCCCTGAGAAAAGGGTGGCAGTTTTTCCACCCTCAGATAGGGTGCCTAACCAATGCTGAATGAAGGAAAATAAATTAGATTTCTCTACTTAGTAGAGTAAATGAAATAGTTAAGGCTGAAAATACCTTGGAATTCCTGTTCTGTTATATTTATCATCTCTCTCAATTGCACTGAAAACTGAAAACATCCCTTAATAAATTACAATCTCGTTCTTTTTCGAAGATTCCAGGTGAAGCAGAAAAGGCAGGATGTTTCTGTAACTGTACACTACCCAGAAATAATTTTATTCACTGAAGCTTGATATCATGCTGAAAATAAAAATTCAAAAAATAGATTAAATGAAGTCAATAGAAAAAGCTATGTAGCCATGTTATTCACTCATGGTTTACAATATACTTTAAATAGGGCAGTCAAATGTACAAAAAGTTGACACATATTATAATGATGATCATATATTAGTCATATAGGTTCAACTTAGAAGTCTTCTAAAATATTTCATTAAGTTCTTTATAGAAAAGTTATTTATGGCTCAGCTATTTATCAACAGTTTTTCACAATTTTAGTAAAATTTATTATTTTTAAAGATAAACATCTTAATTACAGAATTAGAGAATAACTTAGTTTGGAAGAGACCTCTGGAAGTTATCTAGTCAGCCCTTTTCACAACAAGAGCAGGTTCCCTTAGGACTAACTATTTTGACTGTCTTCAGGGGTAGAACCCCACAGCCCTTTTGGGCAACTTCTTCGGGCAACTTCTTCATCATTTAAACACCTTCAAGGTGACAGCAGCCCCCTTTGCTGTGAGAGCACACAGTCAGCTCGTCCACAGGACCCGTGGGACCTTTTCTGCAGTAGTCAGAGTTAGCATCTCTTTTACCAAATACAGCATTTCCTTAAAGAAAATCACCAAGTTGTGAAACCCACTGCTTTTACTGTGATTCCCTTTGCTTTTATTTCCCTTTTCTTTCATTCACATTTGATTTTTGTGCTAGTTGTTTGACCCTGAGTCTCAAAAGCATTTCTGATGTACAAATTTCATTTGTACCTAAGACATTTCTAAGATTACCTTTAGGGAACTCCACAAGATGAAACAAAAGAGACCTCTATTTACTTTGAAAAGCACCCAGCAGCTAGAGCCATACACTGGAGACATACCACAGCACATATTTAATAATGAGAATGGACTGCTTTAAAGGTCTGGATAAACCCATCAGGAACTACTGAAATCTCCTCTTTTCAGACACGCAGTTTCAAAATTGCATTCAGCAGCCAGACAATAATTTTTTTTGTAAAATGTTTCTAAGGGATTAGCTTTAGAAGTATAAATTGGGAATGTTCATCCAGTAAATTTTCATTTTGATCACAGGTCAATGGACTGTGGCAAGGGCAACACACCTCTGTTACACCAAACATAGGCATCTTCTGCTGCCTTCAGTAACCATGTATATGTTGGTTGAGAAATAGTTGATACCACTCTAACAACAGAGTAATAATCATTATCTTGAGCACCCCTTACCAGCACATACTATCCATGATGGGAGGGACCTTCTTAACTTTACTGGCTTCTGATGACTCTCATTTAAAGTCTATTGACTCACTATAAAAACCAGTATAGCCTTCAGTGCATATTTGATTAAAGGCATTTGATCCTAGGGAAATTGAATAATCTATAAAACAAGGATCAGGATGTTTTTCTCTTGTAAAAGTAACTGAAATTCCTATAGGGAAAATACAAAGTATGCATTATTACTTTTTTATCTCTGTTAAGAAAATTTGTTTTATCATTTTTGTATTACTTAAATGAGTAATTTAAAGCATTTTAGGGCCTCGTGTATTTGGTGTGTCATTTGGTTCATTCAGTTGAAGTAGGAAGATTTGAGTTGCTGTTAACTTCGTGAACAAATACATTATTATGAAAACAAAGAAAACTGAGATATTGAATTATAAATTAAAATAAGTTCCTTATTAATTAAAAAATACGTAGGTAAAAGCTAGTTTTATATGCTGAATAGGAACGTCTCTGGCAGAAACAAATGAAAAAAACGGAAGTTAATGGAACTGTCATTTCACTATTCAATTATATTATCTAGAATATGTAATTTTCAAAATGTATGTCCCATCTCCTTTATCAATAGTTACAACAGAGTGAAAGGCTTACCGAAACCAACTTGCTTTTGCTGTCGCAGTGTAACAGCAATTTAGAGAGTAGAGCCTCTCTCAACGTAGCTACTCAAGGCAATATACGGCATAGTTCTCCTGGCCCCTCCTGAGCCATTTACACCATCACTTTCTTGACCATCTCACAGACTTCTGTATTTATGCACGGGGTGAACAGACCCGTGTGCAGAACTAAGTTGAAGGCCCCCACTCTGGGAGACCCCAACGTCCTGAGGGCTGGTAAGTCTTGCCAGACTTTGCTTTCCAAACTTCTGGATATACAGGAAAGAGTGGACCAGGCTAGTAGGAATTAGAGACACGTCAGTTCTCCTCTCCTGTGCATAGCTCACTTTTGACTGTTAATGGCTCTGTAGTGTTCAAAATAAGGAAACAGTTACATAATCAAAAAGGTCTCAAACTGGGCAAATCCACTCAAAATACAGCAAAGGAGCTCAGCAAGCTAGAAGAGGCTAAGCTCAGCTGTAGGTTGATTTCACTGGAGTATTTGCCAAAACACTTCCATATGTACACACGTGTCCCGGTTTGACACATGCACACAGAGCCATACTTAAAAGCATGATTCAGTTATAGAAACAGCGGTTTAACTAATAAAAGTAGTTAATAAATCATCCATCATAGAACATCACACTTTGGAAGGGACCTCACAACATGATCTGCTTCAACTTTTTTGTAAAAGGGAGCCTAGATGACTAGTGTAGACTATCTGTCCAATTCCAATGATGAGAACTCTCCGATGTCCCTGGGGAGACTGTTTTAGTAAATGATTGTTCCCACTGTAAAAAGTGTCCTTTTTACATTGAGATGAAATGTCTCCGGGTGCAACTCGTATCTGTAGCTCCTTGTCTTCTCCATGCAGCTGGTAGTGGAGAGACACTCTCTTTGTAGGTTCACTTTAAGTGTAGGAATACTGTGATGAGGCCCCCAGAGCCTTAACTTATCCAGGGAGCAGAGATCTAACTCCTTCTGTCAATGGAAAAAGGAGGAGATTAAAAAGTTTTTGTGTATGAAATCAGGCTCAGCACGCAATCAGTACTGTGTACAGTACTCAAAATGCTCTTGTTGACCATGCACAGAAACACAGAGAATACTCTGTTCTCTCTCTACACCACTTGCACATTTCATAACTCATTTTTTTAACATTACACAACATGTATGAGCACCTACGTAAATACATGTTTGTTTGTGTATATTTTGTATGGTTAAAGAGAAGGTATTTCTCACAAAGTCTATAGGCCCAACTCTCAGAAACAATGGATGTAGAAAATTCAGATCTGAAATAATGCACTGGGTGAATCAAGTCCATGTCTTTTCCACAAAGAAAACTTTGAGATCAAAATCAAACTGAATTAATTAAAGGCCTCAAGTTGAGACTTCCATGTGCTTTACAGCTTTTATATCTTCCCAAAGTGCCATGGAAAGCACACTTATATAATCAGCATTGGCTCATGTTTTCAGCAGAAAAAGTTTGGTAGCCTTGATAGTAGGCAAAACTTCAAAGGCTGTCATAAATCAAATGAATAATTTGTCTGGAGGAAGTCTGTATAAATTGGTCACATTATGTAAATGTGTCAAATGAAATGTTAAGATCTCCCTCTCTCTTTCTCCAGGAATAATTGGATTTGCACATCTCCCTAAATTGCTAGTCTTTTCACCAAAATGTAAAGTAATTTATTTTTCATTACCTGAATGCCTGCCATGTTAAATGGTTACAGAAAAGTAGGCAAAGGTATGTGGGAGGTTTCAGGCAGGCTGATTCTACATTTTACTACTGGTATTCCACCTGATGTGAAGATGATCAGCAGGCCATGTAAGACTGGCTCAGTTCTGCATCCTTAGTTCAGGTATTCTAGACTGGATAAGATGAAAGGTTCTAAGACTTTTTGTAAATCTTTCAAAGATCATAAAATCATAGAATATGCTTAGTTGGAAGGGATCCAAAAGGATCATTGAGTTCAACTCTGAACCTGCACAGGACACCCCAAGAATCCCACCATGTGCCTGAGAACATTGTCCAAATGCTTCCTGAACTCAGACAGGCTTGGTGTCATGACCGCTTCCCTGGGGACCCTGTTCCAGTGCTCAAACACCCTCTGAGTGAAAAACCTTTTCCTGACATTCAACCTAAAACTCCCCTGACTCATCTTCATGCCATTTCCTTGAGTCCTGCCACTGGTCACGAGAGTGAAGGGGTCGGTACCTGCCCCTCCACTTGACCTCATGAGGATGTTACAGAGCACAACGAGGTCTCCCCTCAGTCTCCTCTTCTCTGGACTGAACAAACCACGAGACCTTAGTCCCTTCTCATACATCTTCCCCTCCAGACCCTTCACCGTTCTCATGACCGTCCTTTGGACTCTCTCCAAGCAAGGCTGCTGTGGCTTCCACATGGGATATTTGCTTTTAGCTTTTTGATATGTTTAATTATTATATATATGTTGTGGAGGACTGTTAAAAAAGGCAGTGAGCATGTGACAGAATGAGCACTAAACTGGACAGATTCCAACTTTTTTATGGTAAGTAGACTGGAGCCCATTCACTGTAAGGAAAAGGCAGAGCCATCAATGACTTCAGTGATGCAAAACTGGAGCGCTCCAGAGTGCAATAATTAGCTCATGCTGTACTTTTTGGCAAAATTTCAGAGGTTTTATAAACACAAAAAACAACCTCCCATAAAATGCAATTGCAAGTGGTGCTTTGTTTACTATGATTCACCATATGTCAGAATTGGGTTTTCTGCTTGGCTGGTTGGTTGACACTTGCCTCATGTACCATGCCACTGGACAGTGGGATCGGCATTTTTTGAAAGAGGTGCTGTTCTCTGGCTTCACTGGGACTTACCAGGCGTGCCTGCATGGCTCTTAATGCGCCATTAGGGCAACAGCTGGGAATATGTTGTGTTCACAGATGCACCTGTTTCCTCCCTATAGCAGAACTGCACAGAAGGTCACTCCCATTTCTTGAATCGGAGCTGCTGGTGTTGTGTGTTAACCCAACTGCTACGTGATGCACTAGTGGCAGACAAAGCTGGTGTGAGTCCCAGGTGTCCCAGACCTTCTAGCCATGCCAGGAGATGGACTCACAGCTTCATTCTCTGGATGGGCAATTAATATCCTCAGGAAGACAATCAATATGGGTCCTTCAAAGTGCTGTTTGCTATACTGAGAAATAAATGCAGGTGGTTGCAGGTGCCTCAAGTGTCAGCTTTATTACAGCCCAGTAGAAAGAGCTGAATTAGGTTTGTGACAGCTCCACCAGTCTGCTGCCTAATGAAGACCAAATGGCCACGTTGACCTTCTCTATTCCTTACTGATCTAGCTGTCCTTTCTAACTTATCAGTTTTGCATAATACTGAATTGTTTTTATACTTACCTGCTTAGATAGGATGGAATTTTTCAACCGCAAAATGAAGTAATATGTATTGACTGATTAAACCCAGATTTTTTTTTCCACAATAAAACCTCTTAAATATATACAACTTTCAGAAATGTTTAGGCAGACATCTGTAGAAACCAGGACTTTAATAACACTGCATAAATTGTGGTTCTTTAGATAATGTTTTTGCTTTCTTTCCATATAGATGTCTGTCATTAGTTATGTGAAAAACTTAGAATTTCAGGTTTCGGAATGAATACTTACCAGAACTTGCCTGCACAAGGTTATGTTATGCATCTCATGAGCAGGAGCTCATGTTGAACTCCTGAGTTTAAGTACATTCCATGTTCTGGGAGGTTGGAAGTAGATTTAGCTAAGGTGCTGCAGGACAGCTGTGCAATAGTTCAAGTTCTCCCTAACTCCCTCCATTGCACTGGATTAGCCCAGGGGAAAGAGAATGATCTTATAAGCCCTCTAGCTCGCCACAATAAGTCTTTAATGACATGCTTTACATGCAGGGTGTCTGGTATTTGTTGTGCATGTTTAACACTTCAGCTTCCAGTTTGACTCCTGCATTGACATGGGAAAATACCATCAAATATATTGTGGCCTCAAATACATATCTACACTTTTGAAAACCTTTATTAACTCACATATCAGTCCAGGCTGCCTTTTAGTTTTTTACTTAGTCAAATGCTAAATCTATTCTTTCTTGATCCTTGATTCCTGATTATTTTTCTGGTCCTTATTTGATTAATGACTCATTAAAAATAGGACTAAAACAACCCTCCAGATCCCATCTAACTTAATATTTGGATATTTTTTAATAGCTTAATTGAAATGGGAATCTCTAAAAAAAAAACCAACTTGTCCTATATAGTCAGTTTTGTCACTCTCTAAACTGGAACAAAGTTCTTATAACAAGTTTGAATGCCTCAAAAAAAAATTGCCTTCTCTGTTTAAGAGAAAATGTTATTTTCAGTTCATTTTTGTATGTCCTTCCATTCCAATAACAAAATAACTATGAAAAAAGCTATGCAGCGTAAGTTTCATTGGCCTCTGTTCTTGCTAAACATGGTCCCTGCTATGGACAGAATATATATTAAAATATTTTTAAGTATATGTATTGTTTCTTTCCCAAACCTAATCGTACACATCAATGGAAAACATTTGCTATAGTGTGCTATACATATAGCTCTTGTCCTGTTCTCTCTACCCACAGGCCCCAGTTATGAAATTTCTCTTTCTCCAAGGCAGAAGAAGTAGTGAAGGAAGACTAAAGAGCAACCCATGAGACAGATTAGAGTAGTTAAATCAAAGGGCAGAATTGTGGCTACAAATGGCAAGACCCCTGGTGTATTTGATGGAATGGCTTTGCAGAGACACAAGAGTGCAAATGGAGGTTTTCCCTAGAATATTGCCTTCTCAGTTAATCAAGATTTTATGTGGTCAAGAATTTGAAGTGCTTGGATTTCCTTTCATTTCCACAAGGTCCCATGTTAAGCAGAGATTCATAAAAAAATAAGAGACATTCCTGCAAAATATGGAAATAGATCCAACTTAGTTAACATTGTTGGAGCCATAATGGCTTCCAATACAGATATTATCACTGCACTTTTAATAAAAATAATCCTGGACAATTAATTAACAGCGCAGTATCTCATGGGTTTTTCCTTGTGTTATACTGTAATCACTGGAGGTAAAAATCTTATTCCCTAGGAGTTTATCAACATCATAGCTGTTATTTCTCTATACATAGGAATGTGGATTGCAGTTGTCAAGCTCTGCACATTTGAGACTTGAGGTCAGCCATTCCTATTAAAATGTTACCATTCCCTGGCTGGAGAAATACAGGGTTGATCATGTGTATCCTACAGAAGAGTAGTCATCTGTTTCAGGACAAGTACAAAGAATAAAAATTAGCTTAAGTTTTTCCATGTGCACCTGGCACGTCCATTTATATAGAGAATACCAAAGGAAGTATTAAGCTCACACACACCCCAAACTTGGCTCAAAACCATGCTTGATATTCTGGCAGTTATTCAGGATTTGATTGGCAACTTTTTTAATAGGTTAGACACAAGTCCTGGAGGCAACAGGACTAGTTCATGGGGTATGTCATCATGATGAGGTGGAAACATAACTGGAGCACATGCAAGAAAAATGCCTTCGAACTGGGAGGAAAAGCAGTTTCAGTGAAGATGTGGTTGCATGGACTGTGTTAGTGACAGGGAGTATATTTATGATCTGTAGGCAGACTGCATGTACTAAAGACTGATCTGCCATGTCAACAGCACTCTGGTTACCCTGCTGGCTTCAGTAAGTTAGGACATGATCACACTTCTGCTTTGTGGTGTTTTATTCCTCATCTCTGTTTTACTGCAGTGTAACTGTGGCTTTTGGTTACACAGTTTAACCAACACAATCTGAAAATATATAAACTCTGTTTCAATTTGACCATTTTTAAAGAGGTGATGGGAGAGTGGCTGTGGTTCCCAAGAAACCTATATATTTACTAAACTTAATTTCCACTATGCAAAGTTGTTTTCTTCTTTAAATCAGGAGATAGTCTCAAAATGTGCCTTACTCTGGTCAGTTCTACACCGGGATCAAGGGAAATGCAAATTGCAGTCAATGTTTGCTGCTGAAAGGCCTTGATTATGGTGAATTTGTTAGAAATGGTGATCAAGGCTGTTGGTACATATACTATCCCACAGTGTGTGTCTTAGCATGTGCTGCAGTTTCAGTGGACCAGTTCTCAAAGCTTTCCAGTAGGCAGTGAGTGGAAAATTCAAATGTGTATTTGTATTTACCAATGACAGGAACAATAATATTTTTAATCAGAAAAATATTGCTACTTTTCTTCAAATGGAATTTAAAATCTCATTGTAGCTGATAGTTATATGTTTTGTTTTGTGGCCTTTTGAATAGACATTTTTTATGTAGCAGAAAAGCACCTCTGAGAAGGTGATCTTGTGGATATTATTGTTTTATCTGGTGTGATGTAAGGCAGGAGCACACAACTCAGCATTTCTCTTCTTTACAAGCTTACATTAATTTATTTTGACAGCATTTCCAACCCGTATAGTAGCTTAGGACTATCTGTTTGTGCTACCTTCCTATTTTAGACAAGCAATGCCTTGCGTGAGACTATTAATTTGGCAAAGGGCATGGGTTCACATTTGGTTTTCATAGACTGATAGATTTAAAGGCCAGAAGAGACCATTATGATCATCCAGTCTGACCTCCCACTTCAATCAGGGCACAAGCCTCATGCAATCGTTACTGCAACATGATCATGACTGCAGTGTGAGCTAGGCAGCAGCTTAAAAAATGTGATCAGGCCTGGGTTGCCTTACTCTAATTTTTAGAATTAATTTTTCCAACTTAGACTCCAGTCCCTGGATCATATTTTATAGGCATGCAGAGTCAAAATGAAACATCATCCTTAACTGTCCTTTTCAATTACATACCTATGATTTCATTTATTTGGATTTACCCCAAGATTATAGGAATATTTATGCTGTATAGTTGTCAGACCATGCTAAATGGCTAACAAACATTCTTTTCACTTTATACTGCATGTTGTAAAAGCAGTTTCAAAGCATGCATGGAATGTCAAGATCTTGATCTAGGTCTGCATTGGTAAGTCAGGAAGCATTCAGCCTTGCTTTTCCTTTTGAGAGCTGTTTGCATCTGGTGATTTAACATGCATGAAGCCTGTCCGCAGCGCAAATGCAAAGCAGCTATAGTGCTTCTTTAAAACAAACAACTCCAGTGTTTCCAAGATCAGTTTTTAATAGAGAGATAAAAAAGAAAATTAGCTACTGATAAAAAATGATAAGGAAAGGCAGGTACAAATGTTTAAGAAATTACAACTTACCTAGAATATTTCCAAAAATACAAGAGAACACCAATAGATAAGGTGGGAATAGGGAAGATACCTGGAATAAGGTTGCTCTGCTACTTGTCATAATATCAGAGCACACTTTCTTCAGACTTCAAACCTGTCTACAATTCACTCTCTCAGGAATTCTGGTCTACAACCACTGGATTAATTTTCTAAGTTGGCTGGAGCTCCAAATCTGGCATTGTAGTTTTACACCAGTGGGGAAGTTGCAGGTGTGGATGGGAAATGAAGTTGTTGCACTTTGGAAAGCCTGTGAGCAAACCTCTGCTTCTGAAACGCAAATGTTCAGACCTCTTCTGGGTCCCTCTACGTGGAGTAAAGAGAGAAGGCAGACCTCAAACTCTGCTTCTGGTATGTACTGTTATGTGGAAGCCAAAGTGGTACCATGGTCTGTCTGTATGGCAAAAGAACAGGGAAAAGCACTTGAGGAA
>WBMZ01013647.1:0-35715 GCA_013400975.1 Atrichornis clamosus
CAGGCTCAAACCATAACAGTGAGGCTTTTAGAATATCTATGATAAAAATTGTAAGATCAAAATGGGAAAAAGAGTTCACAGCCACACACATAAATCTTCAAATTCTCATAGCGTTGTATTAGATGCTCTTGCTGAAACAAAACAAAACACACAACAAAAAAAGCAAGGAGAACTGCTGCTGCTGGCTATTATCTTTTCTCCTCAGCTTTAGGCTTGCCTGAACCTCAAGTAATAACAAGCATCTGAAGATAACTCACTGTAAGGACTTCAAAGTAAGTACATGGCTGTGCTGTTCAGAATTCAGCTATTGTGATTAAAACAATCCCTTCAAACTGGTCTGAAGATGCTGGAATCTGTTTATACATACCAGCTGTTAATTTGCTCAAGTATCTTACTTGCCTTTTTAAATGTGATCAGAAAGCTGCCTAATGGAAACTCTGATGTGGATTCGCAATGCATTAAGGTAAGATGGGTAAGAGAGGTCTCCTGACGTAGTCAGGCGGTGGCAGGAAACTGTGGGGGGGACGTAGGGTGATTATCAGCAATTAAGGGACGCAACTTGTGTCTTCACTGTGAGAAGGATCTGTTAATGTGAGCAAACACAAACACTGAGGCCCAAAGCATACACTTCCAGGCGTGGCGGCTGCTCTGAGCTGACTGTGCAGCCAGGCACGGAGAGCCCCCGTGTGAGCTCGAGTGAGGGCTGGGGCAGTACTAGAACTAACTGCACCAGAAACAGACAGAAGTCAGAATCCCTAGAGGACTAATCTTTCTCCTAGGTAAAATGGTATTGTAGTGACGAGTTTTAAATTATTCTATTTCCTCAACTCTGTAGGAAAATTCACATGAAACAGGTGACAGTGCTGGGACTGAAAATTGATGTTGACAGAAGGGTGCATCATTAAAAAGCCAAGATCAAGGGAAGAACATTTAGGTAAGCCTTTTTTACATACACTCTATTTCTATGCATCTTCACATTTTCCTCTTACACTGTCTATTTTTTCTTTTCAAGCATCACAAAGAGGCCATTGGCATTAAGAAACTATTCTCAGACTGAGTAATAGTTTTGCTGCTGATGTGCTAATAATTATTTGTGTGAAGCTGTTCAGTGAAAGATAATTGCAATCTGTGCTGTGCGCTACCAGAAATGTATGCAACTTCTAATGCTATTTTATTATTTTCTGCTACTTTGTTGCCTTATGCATGGAGAGACTTCAAACATCAAGTACCTGTATCTTAACTAGGTACTTGCTGGGAAAGGAATGCTTAATTAGTCACTTACTAATGACTCCGTACTGACACTGTCTCCCTATATTTGCAAATATTTAATTGCTTCTGAAAGAATTAATTCCTCTAACCGACCAGTAAGTAACACACAATGAAGTAGTTTCTCAACTTTCATTCTAATAATGAAAGAGAAGCAGCCTTGGACAAGGTCTTTATCCCACATATAACTTAACTTTTTATATGCAAAATGCAAACCAGTGTTGAAGCTACTCTTCTGTACCATTAGTAAGGCATTTCCACTCCCAAATAGTAGGTGATTTTCTTGCCAACTTGTCTGGTTATCAAGAAGAACTTGAATCAGGAAAGTGATTGCCAAGATATTAAGTCCTAATATTCAAAATGCTATCTAAATATTAAATAGTAATTACAATTACTTATTTTCACTAAAATGAAAGCAACTGTTTTGCAATGTATTAAAAAGGACAAAAGTTCAGTCTAAGAAAAAATGAGTTTATCAAAAGTAGAATCTTTAAAATTATCATAATATTGTACTTTTTCAGGTAAATTTTATTAATTTATCGGATGATATCAAAATGCTGAGTAAAATCACATGGGAAAAAGAAGCACAAAAATATAAACCACCTATGACACTCTCAGAGATCTTCAATCCTAACTAGTTTATAAGTGTGATGCTTTTAATCTCTGATTGAGCAATATTTTTAATATTTATTTGTTGGAAAGCTTTCTCTGAATTGCAGCATTAATGTTCTTTCAGCTCAATTATTTCTCATTATTCATTTCTATCAGACTAGACTAAGGCACTGGTATTTTTTAAAGAGCATTCTTTTCTTGACAAAGAGTCCCAATGGTATAAGTCACATAATTTTCAAGTAAAAAAATTATCAGAACTATAAAAAAAAAAAAAAGTTATAAAAGAAGAAGGAAGAAAACAATTGTAGTATCATGAACTCCTTTTTCTATTTTTCTTTTGTTGTTTTTTTTATTCAATTCAAACAATGCAACCAGTCACCACCATTATTTTACAGGGCTTTTTTTCTATTAAGGGCAATGTGTTTGTTCCTAAGAGCAATTCAAATTATATGCGTTCATCTGAGAAGAATTATGTGTTAATATGGTTAATGAGTATGTCAAAGCTCACACTCCAAAGAGCACATGCCATTTTAAAATGAAACTAGCACATGCAGCGTACTTCTTGAAATCCATCCTTGAATAGATCCATTCTTTCCATCCTTGCACATATGCAAAAGCTGTTTGGACATAGTCCTGGGCAATCTGCTGTGGGTGACACTACTTGAGCAAGGTGGGACTAGAGCCAAATGACAACCAGAGATCCCTTCCAAACATTCTGTGATTCTGTGAAATTAGGCTCAAATGCATTTATTTATTTATTCAGTAACTCATCTAGTATCACAAGTCAATAATACAGCTCATTTTCTTTGAAAGTTTTTATTTTATGTGTTGCATCTTAATTGTTGAAGGGGGAGCATTTCTAACATTTATTTCAGACTGAAAGTGATAAGGACAGATGAAATAAATTATTATTTGGAGTCACTTGATTCTGCTCATTGATTATAAACTGTTCTGAAAGCTATCTTAGCCTAGAAGGTATTTTCTAGATTACTAAAGCTAGATAATCGGAATCATAACCTGATTTAATGTTGTTTGGGGCAAAAAGTCTGCCATGTTGAACCATCAAGTGAGTACCAGATGTCCTCTGTCAAAGAATGTGGCAGGAGCAATGACACAGTGTGAGTACTAGAGATGTACATATTTATACTGCCAACTTACGAGGTAGGGTAAGGTTTATATGACCCTTGTCTTTCTACAGTTAAGTTTTGCAGTCAATTCCAAAAATGTCTGCCTACTTTCAGATACCTGGTTTCGACAATGCTTAACGTAAGAATCTGAATTTGCCACAGAATGAACTGGGATAATTAAGTAACAAGGTTTTGGATTCCCAGGAAATGCACACCTTGGAGCTGATGGGTGGTCTTCACATGAACACTTAAGGGAAGGGCTTCTCTGAAATGTTTTGGATGTCTTAGGCACCTGGAGCTCTGAGTTCAACATATGTGTGATGATGTTGTCTACATCATGGAACAGTCTTTTTTGACAAGGCCTGTCTCTTGCATGGGAGTATCTGGCTTTCCCCTTGTAAACATTTCCAGAGAAGGGGAAGAAAGGATGTCATTTTCCTTTTATGTGCTTGCTTATTGGATTAAAAAACTATCTAGAAAGTCAGACTTTCATCTGCAGCCTCTCAGCTCCAGGGGATTTTACCAGCAACCCAGCAGCCCTTTACTTTACACATCTAAATCTCATCTAAAAGACTTGTCCAGAGTCAAAACTCTCACTTATATTCCTTTAGGCAAAGGATGATCTATTACCATTAAGTATTAAAAATACCTCAGCAGGTTATTGAAGATTTTAACCTTTTTGTTCCTAGGGTTTTTTAAGACAAGACAACAATAAATTATTTTACTATTTTGTGTTTTGACAAAACTTTCTTGGTTGTAAATTTGTATGAGTAACTGTAGTTTGAATATTTTGTAATAAAATAAACTGAAATAAAGCAATGTGAAAACTTTTCAGAATTCCAGATAATTCAGAATATAACTTATGTCACATTTCATGCAAAAGAGTGTCTCAGAAAATGTCAGCAACATGCCATATGTTTTCGGTTCCAATTAACAGAAAATATCCTACAATCTCTCAATCACTAAAGTGAGATTTATTGCAATTCAAAGGCACACGTGATCCTTCATACCAGTTAATATTGTTGTGCTAGTGTTATAGGGTAAAATATGGTTCCCTCCTTCTAAATATAAAAGTATGTGAAAACACTTTTAAGATCTGAGGTATAAATTCATGTTTCAGTAGATCATTAATTCAATGTGGCACTTAGGGACATGCTTTAGTGGCTAACATGGTGGTGCTAGGCTTATGGTTGACTAAATGATCTTCTAGATCTTTTTGAACTTCAGTGATTCTATGATTCTATAATTACTATTTTTAAATGTGACTAGGAGAATATATGTCCTTAAATAGTTCAGAAACAAATTGTCCTGGTTCTGGGCAGAACAGGGTTAATTTTTGCAGTACCTGGAGGCGGGCACGGCCAGGACCTGGAGGTTATTCCACACTACCTCACATCATTGCTAGGGGTGGGTGGAAGCGAGTCTCTCCCAGGGAGAAGGGGTTCCTTCTGGCCAAGAAAATACGGGGAAGGAAGCTGCCCTGTGTTTATTGTCGCGGGATTGTCGTGTGAATCCTTCCTTTCTTGTACCCTTTGTCATTGGTACTGTTAACTGCTACTTTTTGTTTTCTTATCTCATTGCCGTTTTCAGGAAATTGTTCTTCTCTCAATGTGTGACCTTTGTCTTTTGTTGCCCCAGTTCTCCTCTCCAGCCCGCGGCAGGGGTGCGGGGAGCGGGGATGAGCGGTGCATGTGTTTTAGTGGGAGCATTACACCGGACAACACCTTTCTAAACCACGACACAAATCCTGCTGAATATTATCAGGGCAGGAGCCAGCACTGCAGTGTTGCCTGTAAGCTGCAAACTTACTACACCTGATATTAAAAACCCTTGTAATTTAAAAAATTTTTAATAAAATGGCAACACATTGTCAAGCACAAAGGAACATACAAAGAAGCAAACATCATGAAAGCTTCCATCCTGCAAATGTTCTTAAACATCTGTTTCACTTTCAGTTTTCAGACACATGAACTCAGAACCTGTTTCTTCTCCACAATTAATGTTTGTATTAGACAACTCTTACAGTTTCTCAGAAAGCACTTAATTTCCTTTTAGTAAAACACAAAGGGAAGATAAAAAGATCAGGGTAATATTCATCAGCACCTGAATGTTTTTTTCAAGTTAGTAGGCATACCATGTTTGTTCAAACACTTATGCAGTATCTGTATTATCTTAACTTGAACATGCTTCAAGAGAAAACTTGCCTGTTTTCCATTTTCAGAAGTCTCAGTCACTGAAATATAAGCAAAGGTTGACTCAAAATCTGGTAATTCTTTGCTTCCAGAAAGACTGTATGAGGCAAATTCTATATTCTGTATTTCTATACTTGGAAGAGTATATTCTGCAAATTGTTATCAGTTCTAGGGGCAAAAGAACAATTTGTGTTTCAAATAATTTTGCAGTAGAAAGACCTGCAGCTTCACATATTTCTGTTATTTAAAATGTCTGTAAAATATTTCTCCTTAAAATTAACCTTGCATACTGCAATTGCTTAAAATCAAATTTAGCTTTCTTGATGTGCGGTTATTCCCCAGTAAAATTTCATAGTTGAAATTTGACCTCCTTAGAGTTCTTGATAAGTACTAGATATAATTTCAAATAAATTAAAAAAAAATCACTTTGTTAGTTTAAGTTTTCCACAAAAATTTGACACCACCCTCCCCAAACATCCTGTCAAGTGAAAACTATGGACAAGCAAGCCTAGGGGGTGGGAGGGACAGTGAGGAAAATGTGAGTGACTGGCAATTTTGCAGGTGTCTGGAGTTATATTTTGGCATAAGAAGTGGAGAAAATGTTGTGAGAGATGGATATAATAGGCATAAAGTTTTTACCTTTCTGTGAGTCTTTCTCAGCTCTGAGATAGAGGCAGTATTCTCTGTCACTCTGAAGTGTTTTGTAGTGAAACACAAAAAAACTGAAAAACTTCTCCTCAGGATCTGTAGATGAGAACAAGCATGATGGCAGTCTAGGTGTTTAAACAGCTAAACCTTTAAATGTCACTTTAGGCACCTTCTGAGCACGGGCTTTTTATTGTTACTCCTTAGAAACACCGCAGAGAAGTCACAGTCCTGCTTTGCTGGCAGTGCATGCGAACCTGCCGTAGCAACAGGCCCCACAACGAAAATCTCCTGTCCTCCAGGTGGCCTATGCTTGTCAAGTCTGCAGTCGTACATGTTCAAGGACCAGATCCTTATCTGATCAAATCAACTTAACGCTTCCACAATAAATACGATCTTTTTATTTATATCAGAAGTAAGGACTTCTGTGGGTAAAGAAAACTAGAGAAGAATGTAAGAGAAGTATCTAATTGGAGGAATTGCAAATGTGGTTACAGATGCAGATTTCCTTGCTACGGAGTTTCTTAGGGATTTGCAAGGCATCTTTGAATATTACATATTGGAAAAATGAGATAGGCAATCAGTTGGAGACACAGAACATAAATTTGCACTATTCTTTGTCAGAAAAATATAGACTTGATTTCTTTCTGAGGATCTTGCATTGAGAAGCTGCATTGTTAGCAAAAGTCCCACACACAGCAGCACTAGTTGTAAGCAGCAATTTGGACAATAGATTTTCTTTCCATTCGTTGTACATTTCTTTAAGTAGAGATGTATCTAAGAGCCGTCTTTGGACGTTGTCCCAGAGCACAATTAGACAGGCTTCCTAATTTCTCTCTGAAAAATAGCACCTTCAGTAACTTCACTACACATCTCATATATGAAGCACATTCACCATTCCCCAAATTTCAATGGTGGTAAGTGAAACTAATGACCACAAATGGATTTACTTGACTTGATTGCAGAAGTTGTTAACATTAGAGGTTGAGAACATTAATGTCTTACTTCAATGAGCATTTAAAAGCATGGAACATAATGCCGTTCCTATACATTGCTTTCAGTACATTGTTAAATATTAAAAATATTTTTATTGGATAATAACATGTCTCTGCTACCAAGAAAAGTGACCTAGAGTGAAAATGTTTCTATTTAACATAATAGATTTTCCACAATAATACTCTCTTCAAAAGTCATCACCAAAGCAGTGGTGTTTATCACACTAGCCTACTTCCAGTACTTAACTGAACCAAACCTGCAGGAAATAAAGCATAATTTTCTTATGAGTCAATAAGCAGGACTAACTGCTGCAGATTAAATAGTTTCTTTTAGATACCTACCTTGTGGAAAAAAAAGTTAAATTACTTTTAAAATTGCTCTAACTTCCTCAAGCTGTTTCCTAGTGACTTACCGAAACTACAGTTACAACTCACATCAGGGAACACCCAGTTTGGCATCAGCCTCTCCATCTGCTTTTACAGACAAGATTGCAGCATTATTTTAGATTTTGAAATTAAAATGCTGCAGCTCTGCCACAAAGAAGAATGCTTGCATACTAATGCAGTTCATATAGAACTCTGTATTCAGCCTCTCATTTTCATAAGGTTTATGAACCAATAGTTCTTTAGTTAAATCAGGATGATATAAGCAGTGGAATAAATATTTTAGGAGAAGTCAAAGTCTTTTGAAATTTGATGAAACCTTTATCATCCTAATGAGTTCTACTACTTGAAGCTGCTACAGGGCCAGCTGTGACACTTACATGCAGCAATTTCCTCACATGCATGATATTTTGTGATTAGACTTCAGGTGTAGTTATATGTGTAAAATGTGATGAACAGCTTCTAGGCCATATCCTGTCAGTATGTACTAATTTCCCCGTATCCATTTTCCGTGTGAAGCAGTAGCTGTAAAGGTGGTGGGAGGAATGGGACTGTCCCCAGAGCCCATAATCCCTCACTGGAGGACCCGACTGTAACATGCGCATACGGTAATTTATTGCCTGCAGCTGCTGTTGCAAATCTCTAAGCACTATGGTTTTTCTTTGATCTTTTACTCACAAGGTGTTTATTGGTTCATCACTAGACAATTAGTCCAGACAATTCAATATTCATGTATCTCACTGCTAACTAGGAGGCTTGGTGAAGGAGAATTGATCATGCAGTATACTTCCAACGTGCTGAAGAAAAGGTTTCCTTGAATGCTTTTTGTAAGAATTCTGTTAATGAATAAGATAGATCTTTAATTTCATTATCACCTGCTTGCAGATTTGTAGTCTATCTTTAGTTCAATTTTCACACATAAGTTTTTAATAACAGCAATTAATTCATATGTGTTTTTGGAAATAAATGTCAAAACAATTTTTATCCCACTGTGTAGTGGAGCACAGAGAGGTGAGGTGACTTGGTCGGTGTCACACAACAGATATGTCCAGTGCTATCTTTTGCAACATGTTTTCCTATGCCAAGTACAAAAGAAAGAGAAATCCAACTACTTTAATCTAGAAAATGAATTTTCTCTAGAAATGTAAATACTGCTTTTCTTCTTCATTTCTCATTCTGAAAAGGAAATCAACTCTTCCCTTATTGGTCATAGGTATCTGCAGCTAATAACTGCTCTTTAAAAAGGACGTACACAGATTTTAATAATTCGTTCCAAATATAATCTCATGTAAATTTGTTTGCATGCACTAACCACAATACCAAACTATGTGATCAAGCAGCAAGTTAAACAATCTTTGATATCTCAGATCAGCTTTAATATTCCATGCCTACAGAAAAACTCTTTCTCAAGTATTGTCTGTGCTCAGAAACCAAAACAGAATATAAATTTTTTTTGACTGAGCTTCCTCTTCAAGTAGTTTCTACACAGCACTGAACATACTTCTCTAAACTGAAACATTTATTTGTGCATGGAGGAGAAATGCATCAAAAGTATGTGCAATATACCATGACTGAATTATCATCATAATACACATGCATAAGTCTAGCTTTCCATTGTGTCTACAAAAAAAATTCCCTATAGAATTGTACAGTGATGCAAATTTCAGGGTATCAATCTTTGAATCTGTATTTCTAGTTCTAATTAGAGTCTATTAAACAACATATTTAGTGTGTCAATAAATACTCTGGGGAAAATTTTTATGTAGCTGTGCAACAACCTGGAGATTTATTTCTAATGCTCTGATACATCTGTTCAAAAGTTTTGTAACGAGCCGTGATGAGTCAGATGGTCTCCACAAGTAGAACTGTTAGAAAAGTTGAAAAGTGTATGTTCAACTGGTTTTAACATGGTGAGTTAACTTTGGCTAAAGGCCAAACTCCCACTTGGCTGCGTGCTCCCTCCTCCTACTCAGCAGGATGAGGAGAAAATAGGATGAGAAAGACTGTAATGAGATAAAGACAGGGACATCACTTACCAGTGACTGACTTGGGGAAAATTAATTTAATTTATTGCCCGTTAAAATAGATTCAAATAGTAAGAAACAAAGACAAATATTAAAACACCACTGTTTCTCCCCACTTGGCCATGCTCAGCTTCACACCTTCTCTCTGCTTATGAGCCCTGGAAAATTTAAAACAACTCAGTTCAGAGAATCCTTTTTCTGTAAGGCTAATAACTGATCTTGTGTTTATTATATACCTTCTAGTAATTTACTCTCTATCACATGACCTTGATAAAATCACAGATTCATAGAATAAGCTTAATTGGAAGGATCATCGAGTCCAACTCCTGGCCCAGCACAGGAGAGCCTCAGGAATCACACCACATGCCTGAAAACATTGTCCAAACACTTCCTGAACCTCATTTACCTCTGTGATAGGTTATGCTGTAAGATAATCAGTACTCTCATCTAAGGAATACTTATTTGTTTTTTTCCCCATTCCAGGGTAATGTTTTTCCAGATTAGATCAAACTTTAAAGAGTTTCTGAAATTAAACTGAACTTTGAAATTCAAGTCCGTAGGTATAACTGCAGTAAATGGACACCATTTGCAGCACTGCAAATAGAGCTACCAAGAAAGCAAAACTATTGAGCTACAGACAGATGGTATCTGAAATTCTGTATTCATTGTGCTGGTTACCAGCAACTTTAGGTTTTTTTCTTGGATATAATAATAGCAATATGTTGGTAAAATGCAGTTTTGTTTTTTCCCTTGACTTCTACATTACCTAGTGGATTTTTGATTTTTCAACTCTCTATCACTTAGCATCTGTGTTACCTTGGAGCCTCAGCATAAAGAGCAAGGCTCTTGTTCTCATTAATTCAGGGGAAAACTTTGGAGTACAATCCCATAAAAGGTAAATAAAAATAGAAACAAAGATAGAACCCCATCTGGAACCCAAACTGATTTGTAAGACAATGCAGCAGCTTTAGAAATCTTTGGGGATTGGCAATACTAGATGCAAGCTTCCACACTACAGCTGCTTTGTCTTTTTTTTACTTTTTTTTCTTGTTTGTTTCGGGGAGAAGTTATGACCTCATCTGAATCAAGACCTTACATGGAAAAGAGCACTTCTGAAGCTCGAATAACCATTCACGACTCTAAGTGAAATAACGATGCTGACAGAGCAGAAACTGATAAGGGTGAATGCTTGAAAAGAGGAGTAAGAGATTTATCTCTGGAACAGTTATTCTTTGAGGAGGTTTAGCAGGTAATGTCAGACAGAAGAGAAAGATTTTTTTTCACAGAAGACAATAAAACCCCTAATTCAGAAGAAGCTTGTTGTTATTGCAAAATAGGGCAAATTATGCATCATATATTTTGTCTGAATTTTATTGTATATTAAAACATATGCAATATGTGTAGTTGCAATATATCAATAATGTTTAATCAGTTTGGTGACTTTTATAAGTCTTTTGACCAAAATATCCCTGAAAATATATATAAGCATAAAGTCAAAGCACTAGTTAAACATTAGACAAAATTTTTTAAAGAGTCAGCTAGGTGGTTCAATAAGCACTTTCAGCAAATATAAACTGGCACAGACGTTGGAAAAAGCATTCCTGACTACTGCTAAAAACATGTTCCTATTCTCATTCCTCCCATTCCTCATACCAGCACAAATGTTTGGGTGTGCTTATACAGTGTACTGGGTGAGAGAACTGCACAGATAAAAATGGAAGGAAGGAGGAGAGACAAAGGAATAATTTTCTGTCAGATCGGGTCCTGCATTCAATTCACTGCTTTGACATATGAACAATTTTTAGACACAATTGAGCCTGGAGAGCAGGGAGCATACAGGTAAGGAGTGGGAAGGACTTCTTTAGGTGGAAGTGATGACCTGTAACTGCAGAAATGGCTGCTGAGAAAGTCCCACCTGAGTACTGCCAGAATCAGATGGCGCTATGAGCTTACTCTGCTCATTCAAATATTTTCTAAAACAAATGACAGGTTGAGTTTTTATTAGCAGCATTTATGTTTTGCAGGATTATCATAGCAAGTAAACCAGACAAATATACAGTAAAGATCAGAATGGATAATCTACAATATTCTTATTTTTCTCTTACAGTTAGATTTCTTTACAGTTATGTTACAGGTTTCCTTTTTGTATTTTAGCCTGGATTCCATTATTTTCACCTAGTCAACAATACTTTAGGATTTATGATTTTCTTTTACCTTCTCAGCTACATGCAGGTTATCAAGCCTGGCCAGCTAATGAACTTAGGCGTCTGGTTGGTTATTATATAAAAGGTAAATAATTCAGAATCCAATGTTGTGACTAATGAGCTATAGTGAAACTTCTTCAACAGATATATATCAAATGAAAGCTGATTGCTTTGTGGTAGCTCCCACTGCATTGCTGATCAGGCAACAATATTATGGTAATCTTTGGCCTCACTTACTTCTGGCAGTTGCAGTTCAAAGACTATATCAGAAGGCAAATTTGCACACTGTGCAACTGCCAAACAGAGGTCACTGTTTCTACCCAGAGAGAAAAAAATTGTCTTTTCATTTCCCTTTCCTCTTTCATGGTAACATTTTCTGTAGGAGATTCTTTCTAGCAGTGCCAGCCCCAGCAGCAAAATACAATTCCTAGAGCCCAATGCACAATCTATAAAATTATTTAACTGAAACCTTCATTTTTTTCCTTTGGCTACTTTAGTCTGGCATAAGGCTTCCTTTAGGAAGGAAAATATTCTCTTTTCAGACAGCAATTTCGTACTGCTGATCATCTCTTTTATTGACTAAAACCTTGCATGAAGAAATGAAACCAAGTATATTTTGACTCTTATGTGCCAGTAACTGATTACAAAAAGTATAACCTGTTAAAGACACTTGCTCAGGTTTTCAGTGGCATTGAAGACACAGAAATATACTGTTGAACTTCACCATAGCTGGATCTTGTATTTTGTACATGAGAACAGAACTGGTAACTGGTAACTGGCTACCTAGTTCCACTGTAAAACTGATTTGAGATCCTTGCTGCTCTGTGCTCTGAAAAATGAGGTACAATGTGGAACTTCACAGCCCGGCAAATTTCATGTGAACAGCCACTACACTTCAGAGTTCTCCAAAAGTGGAGAAAACATGCAAGGAGTATGTCAGGTCTTCTCTGTAGTCTTCTGCCCTCTGCCACACATAATTACAGGACCATTTGATTCTGTGGGACCTCTCTACTCCCAGCTTCGGATCTATACCTGGTCATACAGAGAGAGGAGTAAGTGAGGTGTTATCTTAGGCCATCTATACTGAGATGTGGGTTGGTCTAGGCTAACCGAATTATAGTTCATTCTGTTCTGTGAGGAATGCTGTATGCTGTGGGGCTTCCTGGAGCTGAAGTACTTCTTTAAGTCTGTTTTTTACTGTTGGTACAATGGCTGAGATTTTTTAGGAGATTTTAAAAGAGGATTAAAAAAAAAAACTTGGTTTCAGTTTCTCATTCATAAGAAATCATACAGGACATACTCTTCTGCTTTTTATAGCGGCTGTGTTTTAAGGCTGTATTTTAACAGACGTAGAGCTGTTTTCAAAATACTTAAAAATATACAATGTTTCCATACCATTGGAGCCTCCTTTCAGTATCTTTCAGGCTTAGGCTAAAAAGAAAAATACCTTCTAACTGAAGCATAAGGCCTCCTCATATAAAATAATGTCCATGCATATATTTAGAGGAAAGGATGCTCAAAGATGCAGCATAGTCCTTTAAGAAGCGTGGTGAGCTTCTCCCTGTCCAGTTTGTTCTCTGATAATATATGAAGCTGGGAGAGAGAATTGTATCTGCTCCTTTCGGCAGTAAAGCACCATGTTTTAACACTCTCGTAATTCAAGTCTATAATGTCTACAACTGAGTCTGCATAGGTCTGCAAGTGAGTAGGTGAGGTGTGGTTTTGTGTCCTTTGCTGTAACATCTACACAAGGACAGCTGCAGCTTCGCCTCCCAGGAGTCCTGAAGACTAACTGTCCGCTAGTCTTAGAGGCAGCTATATCAGATTTTATAGATTTTACTGGTTTTAAGCTTAAATATAAGTGAGAGAATATAAGTGAGAATAAAAGTGCTGGGGCATAGATATGCTAAAGCAGAGCAGGAGTAAATTTCAAGGCGCTAAACAAAATATTTAATGCTTGCAATTAAAAAAAAAGCAACCAACAGAAAGAGTATCGAGGGTTTGCAAACAAAATTTCCAATCTATCACAGGAATTTCATTTCATATAGTGGAAAATTAAAGCCCTAATAATTTCTCATTAATCCTATTTTGATAGAAAGAAATAATGATAGCTTCATGAAAGTGTTTCTGGTTCATGCATATTTTAGTTCTTCCAGGGTTGATATAAGATTATATTTTTAATGAGCAATGAGTAACTGCTGTAATGGGCACTGACACTGATACCAGAACAACTAACTTGTTCATCCAGATGTTTGCTTTCCAGTAAAGGAAGGAAACCTCCACCCCATTCTTCTGACTACTTTCATTTGGCCATTTCTCACACCAAATTAAAGAATAATTTTGGCCCATTAGCATCTATCCCAACCCCCTGCTCAGAGCAGGTCTAAACTTACCTGCTTTTTCCAGGCTAAGTGCAGTCCTGAACACCTTGAAGGCTGGGAAGTCCACAGCCTCTGGGACCAACCTAATCCTCTTGGTAAACAGGTTTCTTTACATCTAAATGGAGTTTTTCATGTTTCAGTCTGTGCCTGTTGCCTCTCATCCCACTGCTGTGCACCTCCAAGGAGAGGACTGCTTCTTCTCTTCGCCATCCCATCAGGGATTTGTAGGCAGCAGTAGGGTCTCCCCAGAGGCTTTCTCTTCTCCAGCCTGAATAAACCCAGTTCTTCTGCTCCTCCCAGTAGATCCCATCCTTCAGCCGCACAGCCGCCAGGCAGGAGCCAGCCCTGAGAGAGCCAGCCTTGACAGCGATGTCCATCCTGCCCGTGACGATCAGACAAAAAGACGGCTGAATGTATAGGGAGGAGAGAAAATTGGATGTATGGCCTTTTGCAAGTTCACAAAAAAAACCCACTAATGGCTTTGAAATTTTGTATCAAATCCTGCATTTATTTTTGGTGAGAATAGTGAAAACTTGTTCCCCTGGCAGTTAGACAAAAGTAAATGAAATAACAGTATTCATTGATCTGACTAAAGTTTTTGTGTTAAAAAAAAAAGGTGGGGTCAGAATGGAAAATTTGTGCATATTTTTAAGCTTTTCTGAATTCTAGCCATTTGAGAAAGGATTTTCCTAAACACAGATAGCTTTGGGTTGATCTTACAGTGGTAGGTGAGCTGCAACTAGAGAAAATAGGGCTTGATATTTTTAACCAGTAAAAATATGAGAGTATAAGAAAAATATTTCAAAATAAAGATTCTTGAATGACCTTTATATTAGACTTGAAGAATGGCATTTTTGTGTATATGAGGAAGGTACATTAGCTATAAAACTATTTTTAAAATTGGGCTGACTACATTTAAATTTATAACGTCTCTTGGAATTAAAGTATAAATATTTATGAATTAATGTTATTAATTTCTGTAGCAAGTCAGATTTTATTTAAATAATTCTGAACTAAAACTATTTCCTCAGATAATGGAATCCAAGTGATTAAATAAAAATGTTCATTTATAGTAAATATCTAACATGAGAGTTTGCAAGCAGTTGTTTCCTTTGATTTTTATCCTCTATTAATACCTATCATAATAAAATATGAGCTGAAAAATGTCATTTGTAGTATGACAAAGCTGTTTAGCTGGTGAACTAAGCCCTAAAATTATATGGAATATTAAAATAATTTTTGTCTGAACAAATCAAGTTTAATCCCCCCAAGGGGGCTGACTTTTTAGACATTAAATAAAACCAAAAGAAATACCTTTAGAACTTGAATTAGCCTTTTAGTTTATTGTTGCCTTCCACGAGTCTTAATTGCCATGGGACCTAAGAAGGGAATGGCACTTCTACTGAAACTAATGGCAAATAATTTCTTAAAATGTCCTTTTTATGAACTATTTTTGTCTGTGTAATAGGCTAAATGCTATGGAAGAAATCTGCAGAGAACTATTAGCAAGTATCAGCAATTTACAACTGATTAATTACTAAATTATTACCTAATGGCTATTAGAAGTTAGCTAATAATACATTAATCCTTGTTCATAGAAGATGATATTGAATTACATATAGCTGAAACCCATTTATATCCACTGATAGGGGTATCATATTAGAGGATAAAATGCAATTGGTTTCAGAGTCTTTCTAGTTCACATACCTGTGATGCATACTTTATATGTTATTGACAAAGTTAAAAGTACAAAGCAGCAGTTTTAGAAAATAGCCAAGTTTTCCAGAATTTCCGATTTAGGGCTCTTCTCTTCTGTGTACAAAATAGACTAAGAAAATAAGCTTAAAACTGAAACTCTACAGAGAACATTATGAGGGCATGGGGAGTGTTAAGTTTAAAAAAATAAATAGCTAAATACATATATGTACTTTTTTCCCAGAAGAAAGAGGAAAATAAACAAAAACACATAATGAAAAAATCTTCCAGTGCTGGAAAAATAAATCATGTTGAGAATTTTTTTTTCTGTTTTACCTGAAGTTTTTTGGTTTGGGTTTCTTTTTTTCTGTGTTGATTTTCCTAAGGAAAAAAAAATTGCTTCCTATATGAAATAACTTTAATAGGAATATTTATCTTTATCAAGCAAAAGTTTCCATTTTACAGCCAAATCTTGGGAGATTTTTTTTGTTTTTACAATACCACTCAATACTTGTTGTTCACCACGTGGTTGTTCAAAAGGTGACGCTGTTCTCCCTGTTGAGTTTAAATGCTTGTGTGGCATATCGGGACAGAGAACAGCTGTCATTTAATGAAGTTACATTAATTCCTTCCTTATCCATTAGTGCATATGTCAAGGATATGGAAAAATAAAATGTATGTTAACGCTTTGCTTTTTATTCACTGATATGAGCCAAGTAATACCCTCTTACAATTCCAATTATGTCTCTTACCTGCTTCTCTGTGCTTATAGCATGTAAATAACCCCTGTTGACATTATGGAATTACAGGAATTACAGAGTAGTGTTATGAATATCTTTTTTTAATTGTTTTTGTCATGGTCAGACATTTGTTATGTGGTCCATTATGTTCATTCTGCCTGCAAGCATACACCAAACACAGTAAAGAGGGTAGCTCCTGATTATCTCTTAACTCATCCATGTAAATTAATCTGCAGTTGCTATCTCTAACAAATAAAAGAATATTTACAGTTTTCAGAAAGGAAAAATAATCCACTTTCTAGTTGTAATACACTAACTGAAAAACAGTAAAATAACAGATGTCAGTGCAGATTGGATTTATTTTTCCAATATGCTTTCAAATGAATGAATGTGAAACTGTTAATACTTGTTGTATCTCAGAAAGTTGGTTATATTTACATGATTTTAATGTCTGGTTTTTTAATGTTAGAACTGCAGTCACATATGTGGGAGGTAACTGATGTTTGGCACTTTCCCAAAAGAGGCTAGCTACTATGAGCTTGTCATTTAGGATGGCAGCCCTCATTTCTTTCCTATTTATTTTGTGATTTCATAAATCAGATTTTTTTTTCTTCACAGTTAGGTACTGAAAGCAATATTTCTACTCACAGTAGAGCTCAGCAGTCAGATAAATGGTCTAACAAGGCTATATGGGCAAATGAAAAAGGGTATCCTTTTCCAGGAAGAAAGACATTCTAGTGTCCTGCAGCAGTCTTTCTTGTGTTGTTGTTGAAGCTGTACAGAGGCATTTTCTTCTTGATGCAGATAAAGAAATACATTCATTCATTGTTCATTACTTGCAGACGTCTTGAGAAGGTGATAAAATGAGATTCACTAATAAACCAATCTGCAGGAGTCATCATCAGGAAAAATAACATTGTAAGGACTAATGTCCTTACACTACTCTGAGTCTACATCCTTGGATGCTGTGGAGTCACGTACACTTACATTAATGACAAAGACTTTTTTTTTCCCCTCACTTCTGTGTTATAGTATCAATACAGTCATGGAAGAATGAGCTGGGCTGGTCTGCAGCTTTCCTTCGACATCATCTGCACTGTCAGCTTAGCTCTGTCTGCAGAGCCCTCATTAGAAAGGGGGGTGGAAGGAATGAACAGATTGCTTTTTTCAGATTCCAGATGGAGTTTGTAAATCTGACAGGTGAAGAAGAGAAATGAGTTGGAAAGAAAAATTTTCATACTTGTGAAATTACAAAAATCTGTCCAGAAGGTCCTGAGGAAATTAATATTGGACAAAATGGGGCTGTAAATTATACCTTTCCCAAGTATAACAGCATCTGAGGGGTTTATAATTTTAAAATGCTTGTAAGTGACACCTGGATAATCTGCAATTGGAAATATGTCAGATGAATACCAGTTGAGATCCTTGTCCATGAACAGATTACTTTGCATAAAAACTTATGCTATTATGTATTTTATCTGAACTTAATTTTCTGGTAACTCCTGTGTATAAAATGTTTCTCTGCTATAGAAATATGAATCTCACAGATACAGCTTACTTGCGTGTTTTAAAAATTCAATTATCTAATATGTTTTCAGGCATCAAATAACTCTACAAGGGCCACATGGAACGACACCCTTTTTACTTTGGTTCATGTAAATTCTTGAGATTTTACACAACTTAATATGCTGGTTTCCTTTGTCACCTTGCAAGCATGAGGCTGCAATTTTCCAGATACTGGTACTAACTACACTGCACAGATGTCTAACTAGGTAGCTCTCTAGCTTCAGGTCAATACTTACTTGCTTGCTTGCTTCATAGCTGACTGTGTTGCTTGTTTGAAATGAACCAGACTTAAATAAATACAGCGGTCGGTTTATATGGAATCATACTTTCCTTTGCACATTTACAGATATTGAAGGTAAAGGAAAAGAAAAGTCAGCTTGAAAGCTTAAAAGCTAAAGTTTATACTACAAACCACTAAATTTCTATATTTCCCCAATATATTTGAAAAGCAAAAGGTAAGGAAAGAGCATGGAAAGAAACAATTAACCTGTGATAATGAATGACTGAAACCCAAATTTTCTTTATCAATTTGTGAAAAAGTATGTGGATATATCCAATTGGTCTCTGCAAATCCAAGCTAAGCAGCTCTGCAAAACTACTGGCAGCAGCAGGTAGAGATGAGATGTATGGTGGGTGTAGAGCAGGTTTGTGGAGCAGTTGAGGAGCTCTGAAATAAAATTTTGCTGCCTGGTAGGCTATCGTAGGAAGACAAACTAGATTATGCACGTGGCTCCTTCCAGTCCTATCCCTGACCATGCCAAAGTATCTCCATTCATTTGAATATTCCTGGATTTAATTAATGTACTTTAATTTAGTTAACTTTCTAGACAGACTGTTGTGTTCCTGTCTCTGAATTTGCCTGTATATTAATATAGGCATATATACAGACTGTATCTATAAAGATAATACAAAACATCTATAGATATATATATTATACACACAAATATATGCACAAATATAAACACTTCCAGGTTACAGTGTGTCATGGTAGAGCCTTTAGCTGGCTTGTAAGCACCTCTAGAGCAGAGAGAGGTAAAATAAATAGCTATATGTCACTGTGTTGAGCACTCCAGTACTTTAGAGCAGTTGAAGAGTCACACTACAAGTAACTAGCAGAAAGTCTTCCACATCACTTATGATCCAGCCTCTCACTTTCAAAAGTGGCACACAAAAAATATTTTCATTTCATTGAAAGGAAATGAAATATCTCAAAACTAAGCAACTTAATTCTGCACAATAATATATGCTTTTATAGAATTTCTTCAAGATATTAAGAAAGAAAACTAACTTTCTGTTAGCCTCACACTTATGTATTACGCCATTAGAATGAAATTCAAAAAATAAATCTAATTTCCTTTTCCAATTGTTCATGACTTTTCCATTTTTTGTTTACCATTATTCTTGAAATAACGTATTAGTTTTGCATTTTCTTATTGTGAGTTTTCTTACTGAGTGTTTCATTTGACTTTTCTTGCAGCAGCAGAAAATTGAAATATAAGGAATATTTCATAGGGTCAGTGCAAATGTCTGGCTAATCCTTACAGTGGCTGAGAGTGCATGCAGAAGAGTACAAGAACCAGGGCATTTGTATGATCCTTCCTCTTTTGGATTCTGGAAGATCAGTAAAACTGGAGGTTTAAAAGCAACAGTTTATGTTTAACAGCTATAAGTGGAACCATCTTCTAAAAGTTATCTTCTCCTATTGTCTTTTAACATATGAAGCAGATTTGTGTTTATTTTTTACTTATAGTGCTTTAGCCTGTAGCCTTTATATGAGAGCCTGAATCAAGATGACTGTACTATTCCCTAGAACAGCCCCAGGAGCTGTGAATCCATCAAATGATGTCAAAGCACCTAGAAAAACTCATACGTAAAAAGCTATTTCTATAGTCTGGAATTGGTTCTTGTCAGGGCTTCAGAATCTGGATATAATTTCTTCTGACCACAGAAGGCCTGCTTCTGGGTCAGAGAAGAGCAAATGCCCTCAAGGAATGGGAGATTCATGATTTTGCTCTCAGTGGAGTGTAAACTGCTACAGGCTGCATGCCTGCAGCCTGCATTCAGAAAGAACTCTGGCTCCTTTGTATTCACAGAGAGATATCAGACTCCTAGATAGCCTCTGGGGAAAAAATATATATATGCTGGAAAATATAAAGGTCCTGCCCCTGCCGCAGGAAAGTATTACACTGATGTTTTTAGAAACTGTGGAAGGACATTTGTGACCTGCTATGCTGTCTTGTACACCATAAATTCTTCAGGTTCTTGTTACAAGATGTTATTTTTGCTTTAGTTGGATTTAAAAAGAAAAACTACCTTTAAGGCTAGTATTTCACACCTCCACTATCTGCAAAGTATGCAAAAGAAAAGGATTGTTTATTGGTTGAGTCAAAGAATTCTAATTTCTCTCCCCATTTTCTATCTGTATGCCTTAATCTAAGCTCTTCAGGAAGCAGCCATGTTATCTATTCTCACAGAGGCTCTAGGCAGAGATTTATTAGCAACATGATTCTGAACTCTTCAGATTAATATATGACTGAAATGCAAAGTGCCCTTACTGAATATAGAAATTGCAGCTTATATTGGCAGAATAAAGCCTTATTCATAGACTTTAGTAGGAATCAAATGCTGCTGCATTTGTATCCGGGGTGTGTATTAGAGTTAGGTAGTAAGAACTACCAGAGTTTCATTAATTTTGTTTCCAACCAAAAAAACATGCATTCTAAAAATATACTTAAAATATTATTTGGGCAGCCTCTAAGAGTGCTTGGCTTCGAATTAGTCACCAAGTACTGAGGGATAATTATAGCACTTAGAGTGAGTGTGAGGAATTGTGGTTCTCGTTGCTGAAGCAGAGATAATTGCTGTGAACAGACTCTCCACCCGTGCCATTCTATAAACATTCAGCTTGGGAGAGTGGTGAAGAGATTGCTTAGATTATTTCTGCAAAGGCATGTTCATGAGTTCAGAGTCTGGAGCATTAAGAGGAAATTTGTTTCAGTGAAATCAGTGGTAATTTTGCTGTCTTCTTCTATAGCTATGGCTTATTCTACGAAACTATCAGAGGCTCAAATGTGCTATTAGTCCATCTCCCCGGGGTTAGTAGCATCCCTCTGACAACAATACCTGCTTTCTGCAGAAGTATCCTCAAAGGCTCATGACATCCTCATGACCCTCCCCTCTCTTTCCACTTCAGTCCCAGATGTCCTTACATGCACCAAAATAGCCACACAGGAGTTGAATGAAAAACAGTCTTCTCCTTTCTGAGACAAATCCCGTGTTCTGGTATCTGTCATATTGACATGCACAGGTGTTTTTTTCCCTCAGGATAGCAATGCCTCCATCATATGCCTATGTGGGAATATTTGGCATATAAAAAGTTCTTAGGCAGTCCCAACATATGCCTTGATCACCAGCAGACTTTCTCTCCAACTTTCACCAAAACTGGAACTGCACACAGTAGCAATCCGCTGTATGCAGACTGCAGATAAAAAATGCATCCAAGGACTCTAATGTTTGATGAAGATGTTGCATAGGCTGGTGCCAGAACATGTTCTAGAGAACTTGCTATTGTTTCTCTGTCCCCTTGTCAATTCCACGAGCCTTTTCATGTTTTTCTTAAAATCTCTCTTTTCTCTTTCCCACTTTCAGAATGACCAAGACACACATCTCCAAACTGGGCAGCAAATTCCCCAAGGAAAGAATTCATCTATATTTTTCTCCAAAAGGAGCATAGTGTGTGGGGATATACTGAAAGAACTACTTCAGCAATGTCTCCCATGGCTTCACACTGTTGGCCTGCAGTGGGACTCCTGCCATATGGAAAGGGATTTCACATGCAGAAGAAAATCTGGGTAGCATGGAAGTATCAAAAAATGTGTAACAACTGAAAAATCCCCAAGTAGTAAGTCATACACGTGATGACTCAGCTGGCCTAAGGAACTGAAGCACACAAAGCACCTCTGCTTCAGGTACAGACACCTGGACACTGATTTCAGATGTCCATGCTAGTTCCCATGATGGCAAGAGAGTCAGCAAGGAGCTTGTGCAGAGCTCAGTACTCATTCTCGCTAGGACAAACACAACATTAGCAGATTTTCTTAGATCAAGAATAGAAAAAGAAGGCCCTTCCTTTCCTCTTTCCCTATACTTGCATTTCTCAGCCTTTCCTACTTACCTAATGGAATATGTAGCATAACCATGCTTTCTCCTTCAGAAACCTGAATCTCCCGTGTGGAGTTCAGCTACCTAAAAAAGACCAGCATATAAGCTTCCTTCTGAAAATAAAAATATAACCCCATAGTCACCTATCATCATCTATGGCAACACAAAAAATATTTTCGAAGCGTGACCACATACTGAAATTACTTTTGTGACAGATACAATAGCCTATGAAGATGTTTTAAAAATAGAGTTCTGATTCAAAGTGCTCTTCATTATCAGAGTACGGAATTTTAGTTTATGGTTTTGTGATTTTAATATCATGTAAAATATTCTACTGTTAAACTTGTCTACCACGGAATACTGAGTATGAGTTCCTGTCCCATCCTCCATTTGATCAGGAGAGTGTGTGTTCTTTATTATAGACACAGTATGTTTTCAATGCAATCGCATATTTTTTGCAGATTTCTAGATTTCTGAAAAAAAAGCAGAAAGCAAGCTTAGTACTCTTGTACGCACATTACACAAACCATATTTTTAATATTTGAGAACGGGTTTTCATATATGATGCAATGTCAAGAAGTATTTTTTCAGGCCAGTGAACAAAATTAAGTTTTAGTTGAATTAATTATCCCTCACATGAGAATCAAATGCTGGCAATGTGGCAAGAGGCAGGAGCATAATTTTAAGTATGATTTTGATATGCTTTTTAAATTAAAAACCACATTACATAACAATATTTATTGTCTATATACAATTTTGATTCCCAGATGAGTTGTCATAACACAAAATGTCAATTCCCAACTGTTAAAAACATTACTTCTTTCTTTGTATTTTAAGTTGTTTGCCCTTGAAATGACATTGCTAAAAATACGATTTTGGGAGTAGTTTTCAGTGTTTTTCAATGTTATGTATTTCTCCTGTGAGGTTCTCACCTAAAAATAACTACCTACCTTGAAATCTTCACACTCTTCACTCTGTCTTTTTAAAATATTTTGTACACACTACAAAGTGACACTATATTTTTAAGGAAATACACCTATGGTCCTTTGTTGCTGTATCCTGTTTACAAATTTCTGTAAATAAAAATTACATAAAAATCAATAGAATGGTTTTGTTTTTTTTCTTATTCCTTCTAGTGATTATCCAAAGGCACTGGCAGCAGACAATCATACATTACCATTTATGTAAAGAACTTCAATAATTTTCACTTAAGGGAACATGTTTGTTCTAATACTTAATAGATAGTAAGTCAATTCAATATAGGCTCTTTGTTCAGCTTGATTTCAATTGTCAAGAATTAGTTGATTGGTTGTGGTTTTTGAAGAATCTAATTACAGTCTCAGAGTTGTAGGGACATCTTGGATTATTTTAACCAATCTTTATGTATTGAAAATCTCCTTATTCATCACTGACATCTAAATAAAAAATAAATAAAAACTTTTATTTTATTATAGAGTCATAGGAAAATTTATGACTTTAAGATAATGCCTTATCTCAACTAACATCTTGAACATAGAAAGCCCAATAAATATTGAGTGATTTTAATGTTGCTTTGCTTTGGACTGTGAGGATGAGTAGCTCTTCAAGAGAGTTCCCCTGAGAGAGCTTGGGAGATCTGTAAAAACACCAGAACATTTGGGCTAGACCAGTTACAGCCTGAGTAAATTGCTAGTTTTTGAGTTAGTGATTCCCCTTCTGGGTGCTGATTGCTGCAGAATTGAGAATTAAAAAGAACAGACACTACAGGCAGCATCATGTGTGTAACCCAGATATGAATGGGGTGAGAAAGCACAAACATGATCCCTTCTATATCTGTCACTCACAAAGATGATGGGCAAGAGCTTTTGAACTGGTGAATGCCGCCTCCTGAATTACTTTGTCAGATGATAGTCAACAGTAGGCTTTCTGATTGCCAGAAATGTCAGCTGTCTACCTCATCCGCTAAAGGGTGAACTCAGCACAGATTTATGCGCATGGGCATCGGCTCTTTCATCTGGAAGCTGTCCCTTCTCTGATGGCCACACTGCAGTGCTCAGGCAGTATTGTCCCCAGGCTCCAGACACTACTTGGTGTTGGTGTCTGGATGTTTATGAGAGAGACATCTGGCAGTCAGATGCATCAGCTGCGCTGCCAGCTCTGTTCCCTCCCTACCACTCTGCAGGTTTTGGAGAGATGGAAGCTGTTCCGTGGCTGCACAGCTCCATTCCCAAAGCCCAGCTGTTCTCGGGTTGCCGACCAGAAAGGCTTCTAAAGAGCACACTGAAAATAACTGGGCTGAGAGGCAATGGTGTCCTGATAGTGATGTGGTTCTTTATCAGCGGCTATTTTTGCAGGGCTGAGCTAAGAAACAGGAGAGCCTAGGAACTAGCTGCCAAAAGCCTCCTCAATGTGCCATGCAGATAAGCAGAGGAAAAACACCAGGCAATCTGGAAGAGCTCCCACGTGCCCACAGAGTGTTCAGATGTAAATGCCACAGTATGAGCTTTTCTGCATTCACACCTAGTCCTATTCCAATCTGCACTACTTAGTGATCTGAGGGCATAGGGAGGCCTTTTAAATGAACACGAATGTATGGCCCTAGGTACTGACAGAATCCTTTCTCTCCTAAAAGTTTTCTCCTAGTTTAATTTAGTTTTTTGTTATGTTAAACACTCCTTCTAGCTATAGTTCCCTGACTCAGAGCTCTCAGTGTTAACACCTGAGAACAAAATCACAGATCAGTACTTTGAAACCAAATGTGTTCTGAAAACTATAGAGAAATCCATGAAGTTTTCAATTTACTTCGTTTAAACTGCCTTTACCTCTTAAAGGACACAGTGTAGTTATCTATATATCATTCCATGTATTACTGAAGTGTACTCTGTTACCTTGGGGAGAAGGCTTTACAATTACAAGTACTTGTATCTGCACTGTTGCACAGAAGAATATTAAACACATCTGGATAAAAGACTGAAGCTGAAGAGAAAAAAATGTCTTTTGTATTTGGTTTACTGACTGTAAGCAGTGGGAGAGTGTTGGGGTTTTTTAAATCCTGTATATATATGAAAAAAAACCAGCTGAAAAAAAATATTTTTCCAGTCATAGAAGGATTTTTTTTATTGGTATACTTTTATGAAAGGAAAATGGATAACACAAAATTTGAGATGATTACAAGATGAAACAAGAAGTACCTTCATTGAAATTAGACAGCTACAAGAACAGAGCAAAGTCAAAGTGCACATTTCAGAGTAGGGCCAGCACATCCTGATCGTCAACATTGATGTGCAATGGAAAAACACAAGTTAGCTGCAGTAATATTCTCACCCACAGAACACTAACTTTAAAAAACAGCATTTGGATATTAACAAGAGTGTATCATTTCATGGTTTTCTCTTCCTCAACTGTCCTTTTTATTTCAGGAATTTTTGGCCTGACTACTTTCTTCTACTTCTCCTTAAAAGGAATCAAGACTTAAGAGACAGCAGTTGCACAACATGGATATTTTATTTCTATTTTGTTCATCTCAAAAAAAAAGTTTACCTTTAGACACAAAAGCAAACAAATACAACCAATATCCAACACTTTTTTCACTTAGACAAGATGGTGGCAATGAAAGTTGATTTTAGTGCTGTTTATTTAGACACTAAAGTGCCCATAAAAGCGAGAATTTATCCTAACTGTTTGCGAGAGATATGCAGGTTAAAAATAGCACGGTAATGAAATAAAACACATGATGACAATGTGCCAGATGACAGCAAAATGGCCTAGAATTGGAAAAAAAATGCATTCTATGCACAGTAAGTTTTTCTCACGTGTTCTCATTTCCACACAGATTTTCTTTTCTCAGTTATCCTGTACTATAGCATGACTCAAAAGCAGAATAGTTAACAAAATGCAGTGCTAACTGCAAGTTAGAGATATGCTACTAGATCTGGGGTTGGTGTTTGCAGAGGTGGGAGGGATTGTTTTGTAAGAAAAAAATTTTAGATTTTATCCATTAACTGTATTCATCACTATTTCTGTTAATTAACAACAGAGTTTGTCAACAAATTATCAAATGAAAGGCAATTCTAATATTTTGTATATCATTAGTTTAAATACCTCACAGGAAACATTTCTGGTAACAGTACTCCATGAGCTTTGAGAACTGAATTTATTCAGTATTTGTTTTATTATTAAATTATCTCTTTTCCTTCATAGACAGAGAACGTTTTACTATTTTTTTTCTTCTCTTAGTTTGCAAAAAGCAAAGTTAGGAAAGAGAAACAATCTAGAATCCATTTTTTAAAAATTAGGTTATTATTAAAAGTGTTAAATGTAAAGCCAAAGTTTAAATTGCAAAGAGGTTCTGCCTAACTTATGCTAATAAATGTTTACAATGAACATTGATAATGACATGAAAAGAAGTTAGTCTTACTATTGTTACTATTATACAGAGAGTGAAAGCTTTTCAGAATAAACCACACTTTAAAATTGATCTCTAAGTATTCAGAAGAGCAAATTTCAAGTACTTGTGAAGTTTATAATTCTTCCTGGGAAGTTGACATCACTAACCATATATAGGTGTGCAATGAAACTAATTTTCTAACACTAAGGAAAAGAATTCTTTTTTAAGTCCTCAAGACTATAAATTTTTAAAGTACCTTTGCATTACATGTGCTCAAATCCTTCAAACACAATATTGTAAATACATTAACTGCTCCCTCTCCAAATTGATTATGTCTCTGTATATTGACTACAGCTATTGAATCAGCATTTTTAGTATTTAAAGAAACCTGATGGTGCTATCAATTGTATTATTTGATTTAGGGTAAAAACCCACAGTATTGATTAGATTCCAGTTTTGAAAGACATAAACAAACTGAACACCTATTGCTTTCACTTTCTGTGCATACATATGTGTATGTGTGCATACAGATACTTATTTTGGCAAACACGGTTTTGTTTGTCCCCTGAGGGAATGGTGCCATTAAGCAGCTAATAATGAGTGCTAAATTATCCATTGGGAATTTAATTCATTGTCAGAATACAAAAAGCCATTTCACATAACTGATTTTTTAAATGGTTGAAGAGGTTGGGTATTATGATATGTATGGGCTGAAAATTGATTTTCTTAAATACAAAATAAAACTCAGAAGTTATTAAGTATGCATGCTTGGCACTTTTCTATTTTTTCTATGCAGTGAAACCTTTTTAAAGTTGGAGATGTTTACAGTGCTGGAGCTGACTGAACTCCAAGGCTCTTCACTGTGAAGCAAGGACTGAGAGCTCCGTTGCTCCTCACAGTGTTGGTGGCACACAGAGAGTGCATTAACAGCTTTGCACTATTTAGGCTTGTTGTGGTTTGAGCCCTGTAGCCCCCACCGCTACCAAAACCAGGCCTTGCAAAGCCACGACAAGGCCTTACTGCACACGGCTGTTTCACCTCTGTTGCAGAAAGTCTCAGGGCACTTGTACTAAATCTTTGAGGACTGCGATTATTTCAGAGAGGTTACAATCTTAAACACTATCTCCACAGAAACATATGCATATGTAGCATATAGATATATATTTCAACACAAAAAATATGTTTATCAAATAAGTTATGAATTTCTTTTGTAAGACTTCTGATTTGACTCTTTCTGCCTCTGAAGACAAGATTTAATTCACTGCCAAAAACTGGGAAATGTATCTTTCAGCTTTCAGGTTGTAAGTGAATTTCTACATAATAATCCTTACCATTCTAAAATAAACCCATGTTCTCCTACTTTCATAAATCCCTATCCAAGCAACCTGTCCATACAAATTATGTCTAACGCAATTTCAGTATAACCTCTGACACTGGCAAACAATGAACGTCTTTTAGTGTTAAATCCTTTAAAAGAGCCTGTGGCTGATTTTACCAGAAGCAGACTCAAATCTAGCCCTGAATTTAACACTATTTCACATTTTAAGTCTATGATACAGAGAACTTCAAAACTATTTTCAATTTGATATGTGCTCACAAAAGGCAGACAGATGGGCACATGTGGAAAAATAAAGATAAAACCCCACAGGAAATCTATTTTAATGTTATAAATCTGTATTAGAAAAAAAATTGTCAACACAATTCAAGGGCAAGTGGCGCACAATTATTTCTGGAACAAGTTGTTGTATCTACCTTCTTGTGTCTTTTTCAACTGGTTGCAGTAAACAAAATCATCAGAGCAACAAATTTGAGTTCCAGAGAATAGAGCCTGGCAAGATCTGGAAGCTTCTCAAAGATTTATTTCTTCCAATTTTTTACCAATGCTGAATCAACTGCTTTGCAGATATAGATTTTCTGATTTTTTTATGGTTTTATTTGATGATTCCTAAAAAAAAATTAAAATATATGCAGCCATGTTGGTGAGTTCAATTTTTATAGTTGTGTGTAATTCAAAAGCATGCCTTATGATTGTGTTCTGCTTATGAGTTTTTATAAGCAGAGGTTTAACTTTTTTTTTTACAATTGAATGAGTCCTTGCAATTTTTCTTACTCCTTACTCCTACTTTGAAGATTCAGCAATACACAGCAATACAGTTTGAAAAGTTCCTTGAAGAACTTTATGTGGGATGTTACAAGAAATATAAGAAACTTTCTCAGTCTCACCAGGCATCTGACCACCATGACAACAGAGGATAGTTTTGCAGAATTTGCTGCAGTCTGGGTTCATCTCCTCATGTACTTCCAGTGCTGTGTCAGGGTAAAACCTTCTCAGGCAGGTTTTGAAACTTTGTGCTGGCCTCAGACAGAGCCTACTCCCAGTTCTCCAGGTGGACACTTGAATCAAAATCAATCATGGAATCACAGGAAAATTTTATTAGGTTGAGACCTTTAGGGGTAATTTTGCCCAAACTAAAAGGAGGGCTCACTTGAAAGACAAATTTGCCTATTAGAGTGATGGCTATTCCACTGCCCCCCTGAGCAATCTCTCCCTTGCTTATGAGAGTGTATCACTACCATAATCAAGAATTTGTTTACAGTTGTGTCTACATACAATACTGCAGTTGAGGCAAAATTATTATAGTTACATCAGTAAATCCCATTAAGAAAACAAGCCCCTCTTAAACCCCAAAGTTACAGAACAAACTGTATCCTGTTTCAAACCTACCAGCTGCTTTGCAATCATGGCCACACTTTAAGAAATTACTTCTAACTTTACATTTCTTACCCTTGTATATTATTTTTTTGCATTTAAAATGGTTCTTCAAGTCTGAGATGCAGTTTTGGCATCTCTGGCATTTACTTTTTTACTTGAAAAGGTAGAATATATTTTATAGGCTATTATGCATGCCATTTGTCAAAAATTTGAATAACTCTGTTTGTTGGTCTAGAATGGTGAATTTAAATTGTTATTACCTGTGGATTTTCACTAAAAGCACTCTTTTCATCTTCAAAATATCTACAATTACCCTGGAGCATATGTTATCCACAGCTCTCATCCAGGGCTCCACTTATATCAGGAAGTCTGTTATTCTCACAACTAGGAAATACAGGGTACTCTTCTATTCCTGAGTTGTAATCAGACATGAAGTAGGAGATGCTTGCTTATCAGTTACAATGGATTATTAAACATGGATTCCTTTGTATTGCCAGTTTTCTGTAAAGATTGCAGCTTTGAGTGTCTCATAGACTCTGGCTAACTTTTTTTTTTTTTAATTGGAATTCAAAGTGTGTGTATATGTGTGTATATAATCATAAGCTATGAATCCAGACATTTGCACACATAAGCAAAAGTATGCTACTAGCTTTCAGAGCCAACTGGAATGCAAGGTGGTTTGACCTTAATTTTGTCATTTGCATATGCAAATATAAAAGTCAGGTTGAGAAGCCTTTGAAAACTTTGCATCTTCACAAACAATTAGGAAACCAGCAATATGATGCTGATAAAAAGAATAGGATTTTCAGAAATCTATTTTCAATGCCTCCTCCAGCACATAGTGTATCTTCAGTTATCTATGTATACGGTCTTTAAAACTACTTCTCCCCATTATCATCAAACTGTTTCAAATATAATATTTCAAAAATAATAGCAATTTGAGGTAAATACATTTCATGTCCATTTTATATTTCAAATATAAAAGCACATAACGGTTTACACATTAAACAAAATTAGGGTCCATAATCACTGAAATAAATTTAATGGTTTTCTGGAAAAACAAAATTTTCCCAAAGCAATCAGATTTTTCTTTTTTTTTTTTTATTCGCAGCTGCAGGTTGAATAGAAAAATAAATTTGTTTCTAAGAAAGGAACATATTTCTATTATCTAGTCTGGGACATGATTTAGGAAAGCATATTATGGAGCCGATAAAACATTACACAAGTGCTTTGTACAGGCATCACAATAAATTATGCAGTGCTGTTTGCCTTTTCTCCCCTTTACCATGGAGGGCATTTTTTCAAATAATTGCTATAAAGTTGCTAAGTACTCTTGACTCCAAAACAAATAAAATTTTGGAAAAAATAGAAAAATTTTTAAATGAAAGCATATTTCTAACCTTCTAAAGTCCTTGTATGTCATACTGAGACTCATGATGTTTAACACCAGACTTCACATGGCTATGATACTAACCATTAAGTGATCATAAATAGTAAGGCATGCTGTTCAAATGACATATAATTTTATGTTGCATTCCCCATACCATATTACAAATCACACAAGAATTTCTGTGGTCAGGTCATATACTTTGCTAGGCCAGGCAGCATGTGATGTCACTCCCCTGATAATCATAAACATTATGCATAGATTTTATCTACTGGTGAAAAGAAACCTGTAATTAGTGACTAAGCCAATCAGATGTAATAAAATGACAGTCCTGTAAGGATGGACTAATCAAAGTCCTTTAAAGCTCCCACTGCTGCCTAACGCACTGTACATATTTTCAGAAAAGTGCATCTTTTAAAAAAATGTAGGAAAATATCACAAACATTTCCAAGATTGCTAAGGCTCACTTGTACCCCACTACCCTACTGTGCCTTGCAGTGCCTGCAAGCTTTCTGAGATATCACTGGTCAGATAAGGCAATTGTTCATCTCATCCTCACAGAGTTATTTTTAAATGGTCTATGCATGTTCTGACAACAAGATCCAGTACCTTCATTGCAGGAAGTAGGACAATTCTAATGTATCCCAGTAATTAGGGATTTGGATTTTCCACACATAGATACCTCTATGTCTCTATATATCTTGATGTTATCTTAATTAGATTTGAATTAAGGGGTATTTATTTTGGACAGTGCTCATACTTAATTAAACATTTTAATTTTCAATTGGCAGGCTTAGAGGAGATCTGAGTTTGCAGTTAGAGATATTGCTTTTAGTGTAAACAGGAAATGAATAAACATGAGAATATATCAGTGAAGAAACAGTGAAGGGAAAATTGATGGTGAATTTTTTTTTTCATGCCTCATTTTGTCTGTCTTAATGAAAGATAAAACCACCTTTTGATTGTAGAACAGCATCCTCCACATACTGGACTTTTATTGATATTTTGAAGTATTGAAACTTCCTGCTCTTGTTTTATGGTGCTGTAAGATGAGAGGCCCACAATGACCTGCTTTGCTTTACATGTCCCATAGATCCTGCTGTGGAATATCCCATATCCACACTGTTTTCTATGATGTGTTTTTTTGCTCAGCCTCTCTTGATTTCTATGCTTAATCCTTTCGGTTGTTCTTTCAGCTGCATAGAAGGAATACTTTCAAGAAGGTACTTGAGGGGGGAGGAGTCTTTATTATGTGGGAAAGGAAGAGTCCTGAAGATAAGAGAGAAGGAATGCTTCCTTTGCTACCTGGCAATACATTGTGCTGCTGAAAGAAATGCAGAATTTCTGAATGCTCCCTCCATGAGTAAGAAAGGGGTTGAAGCAATTTGTTAACTGACCTTACTGCCACCAAAATGTCTGTATCTATTAATATAGACATCAATTTAGCAGTGAATAAATACATAATGTTTTTCCTGCAAATAGTAGTAAATCATATTAATTCTATGGACCAGGTTGTAGTAAATTTCTTTTTGTTAAAGGCACTTGCTAATATTGAGGACTTCTAGAAGAAAATATGACTCAGTAAGGGTGATGGGAAATATACTTTTATGTTAAAAATTTATTTTTCTTCTACAAAAATACAGAAGCAAATCTGTCCATTTACTTTTGTACATGCGGATGCATTCTTTCATCATTAGAGAAAAGAATACAACTTATTTCATTCTGAAGCACAAAGAAAACAGTTGTGGTCCTTCAGATGACACACTGGGGACATGCTGTAGCTCTGCAGTATACATGCATTCATCACAGGTGAGTAGTTTCTTCTTTTACCCATGCTGCACAAGGTTTTACCACTCCTGCCATCAGCTCTCTACAGAGCCCACCTCTTGACACCTGAAGACTGGCTGCTTCCCCACTAGGAAACAGGAACATTGGCTGCTCTAGAGACTGCCCCTGCCACTCACTCAGTCCCTGACTACCTTTACTTTTAGCCATAGACTTGGTGGAATAGCCACGAGGGGTTTTATGATCTGAAGGCTAGAACAATTAGCTAGAGGGATAGTGTATGCACGTATACCCATAGCACTTCCGATTGAGAAATCCAAAAGCCCAAGATACAGCTCCATTCTCTATACAGTTCATCAATAAATTGTGTCATGCACTTTCTTACAAGTCATTACCTCTTCCTTGCAATTGTAAAGCACTTAAATTGCTTAATGACTTTAGCTATGCACTAAGCATGAATGCCAGCCCTTGTCATTAGCAGCCTTGCACATTCAGTTTATGCTACATATCTTTAAATAATATGCTTAAAAATTATTTCCTTTATAATGCTTTGGGTGTCCTGCATTGTTAGTGCTGTGAGGAACTGTAGACATCCCACTCATTAGTCTTTTATCAAGCTGCTTATCAGTGACATTCTGGTGGTTCAACTGCATAACTCAGACTTCCTGCTCTCCAGGTCTGCATGATGTTTCTTCAGTCTAAATTCTGAGGTCATATTTCTCAGAAGCAGTGTATTATCCAAATGGTAATTTTAAGTATCTTGCACACAAGCCATTTCCACAGCCTTGTGTTCTTGGACCAAAGGCTAAGTTTTGCTTTTGAATACTGAGTCTTACACCCAGATAACTACTAATATCTCTATTTCATCTCTGTTCTGGTAGAATTGATAAAAAGTGAAAACCTTTCTAAATCTGAACCTCCCTCCTGATCCCACAGGATTACAGGACGTACACTGTATGTCCTCATACAAGGACATACAAGGCAAGCTCAGGTTTTTTCTCAGATCTCACTCCTGCAAACACTATGGTTTTCAGAGATGTGCTTTGGTACAATTATTTAAATGGTTTAAAACAGTTAATGCTGTGGGCATTAACCTTTCAAATTTATTCATCTAACTGGACCCCTTAAATAATTTTACATAGTTGACTGACACTTTTTTGTGTTGTTTACGGCTACTTCCATGTGTAAACCCACTTGCTCTTCTAGGCCTGTTTGGCATGAAGGCTGAAATCTACTGACAGTTTTTGTGTGCCAAATCTGTCTAACTAATAAATTTATCCAGCCAAAGGAGAAGAACAATGGCGGAGCACAAGTGTGTCACTCAGCCTGACAAGCCCAAGGACATTGACGAAGACGTTTTACAAGAACAGTACATGTCATTGGAAATGACAGGCTACATGCTTAAATATAAACCTAAGACCATCAATACAATTTAGCATTTCTAGCAGCAACAATCCAGTTACCCAATTAATACTATCAGTTCAAAGGAAAATGGAAGCAAAAATGAGACACATTTTAAAAGTTCCAGTAGCTGCAAAAATTTTTTGTCCAGTAGCTGGACTTCTATTTTTACTCTTATCTAAAACACGTTGCCTGCAAAAATCTACAAGAGAAAACAAGCCCCACAAAAAACAAAACAAGAGAAAAAAAAGAAGAAAAAACCCAAGAAAACAAAACCCAAAGCTCACCAAAATACACTAAAAAGAAGAAAAAAGAGTTGAAAGGTTGAAGGGCTGAAAAGTGTAATTATTAATGTCCATGAATGCATATTCAGCTTTTCTCTTCTTGGTTTCTGTAATCAGGCAATTAAATAACCGTTGCAACTTCAGTGTTACCAGTCTCTACGGCTGCAGAAAAATTAGGAAATAACATTTTAAATGACTTGGTATTTAGATAGGAGATTAAAATGGATCACATATCTGGATGTTCCCAAATTTATCCTTCTAAAAAAGGTAGTGATGAACTCTTTGAAGGTCTCAATGCTCAGATTCATCAGAAAAAGAAAAAAGTAATTGTGTTTCCAACTTTGCCTTTCATAACTGTGGCCTGCTCTTCCTATGTTCTGTTCACGGCTGTGCATCTGGCCTGAAGTCCACGGATGCTGGAGACACTGAACTGTACTGGTAATCATACTCACAGAGGAAAGGGATCTATCTTTTGAAAGATTGATTTCAATATACAGGGACCACTGAAGGGCCCTGGGGATTAACCTTTTTACATATAAAACAGGAAGGCATTTGTGGGAGGCTGTTGCCTACGACAAAAGTAGACTGGCCTGTTTCCATGATATCCATGCAAAATGTATTGAAATTAATGTTAGTCATTGAATGGATTTCACAGTATTTCTAAGAGAGATCTAAAAGAACAGCAATACAACCAAGCATAATGGTCTGAAAAACTGAGGCTGTAGTGAACAACTGCTACTATGTAACGTCAACAACCATTAGATTGACAGGATCAAAATACATACCCTCTGAGCAAACAATCAACTTACAATTCCATTAACTAACGGATATTGTACCAATTACAATTCATGTTGACAATCATACAAAAACTCAGTGTTATAAATTAAACATTGTAAAATAAAGTACAAAAATATTTTGTTATGTTATGAAAGTTTATTTTCTTACTAATCCACTTATTGTTTCCAAGTATTACATTTCCAGCATTGCCACAGTGAACACAGCAATGTGGCCAAGGATCTGGAGACCTCACTGACACCCAATGTAGCAAGTACAATAGCAGAACTTGTTTCCAGCCTTATCTTCCAAGTACGGAGTAACAGCCCTCGGTTATAACACTGTGTGAAGCCTGAAGCTTTAGCAGAAGGAAATGCCTTTCAGGAGAGTCGCTGGGGGCCTGAGCAGCCATCGCACACCTGACCCATCCCAGGCTCTCCCTGCCTTGGCCCTGCGGTACCCGCGGGCCGTTAGGAAGAGCCAGAGCCGACTCCCGCCCCGCGGGCTTTCTGTGACAAGGTGTGAATGTTTCTGTTCCCAGCACGACTAGCGCTGCAAAACTCGTCAGAGAGCTAAAAGGGCGCTTTATATGTTAATTTTGGAGGTTTGCCCGTCTAAACTCTCAATCCAGGCGCCGGGCGACTCCGCCCGCTCCAGCGGCTCCGGCGGGACTCCGGCCGCGGCGGAACCCGGCCCGCGGGAGCCTCCCGGCCGCGGCGGGCACACGCCTCTCCTGCGGTGCGCTCTTGCGGAGCGGCTCTGCCGCCGCCGCCGCCGCCAGTCCGGCTCCACGGCGGTCCCGCGGGCGAGGAAGCGGCGCGCAGCCCCCGATCAGCATTTCGGGATCCCTTGTTCCCTCCCTCCAGCGATCCCAAACTCCGTCCCAACGCGCTTATTTCCTCCTGCTTCCCAAACCAGCTTCCTGCCTGCGCTGCCACCGCTTCTCCCCGGCATCCCGCCCGCCCCGCCGCGCCGCCGGTCCGCGGGCGGCCCGGGACGGTGGCGGCGGGGGC
>WBMZ01013649.1:0-11861 GCA_013400975.1 Atrichornis clamosus
GGTTTTGGGGGGATTTGGGGTGGGGGGGCTGCACCCCCGGGCCCGTCGCTGCCGAGCCCCAGCAGCCACAGCTCCCGACTGCTTTCGCTTTCCCCCGACGCGCCCGGGGCACGCCCAGGGTGCCCCCCCCCCCCCCCCACCCCCCCCCCCGCCCCCCCCCCCCCCCCCCCCCCCCCCCCCCCCCCCCCCCCCCCCCCCCCCCCCCCGNCCCAGAGTGGCCCCCCCAGCTCCCCCCACACTGGAGGGCCCCCAAAAGCAGCTGTGGAAAACACCCCCATGGGGCTGGGGGGGAAGACCCCGAACCCCCCCATCCTGCCCCACAAACGGAGCGAGGGTTGGGGGACCTCTGTTTCCAGCCGGGATGGACATCCCCCATTCCTCCCTGCACCCCCAAAATCCCGCTCTGGCACAAGGGCTGTGGTCACCCCCACTCTGGGGACCCCACGGGACCCCCCCCAGTTCCCAGCCGGCACCCCCAGAACCTGGCACAGCTCCCAAGGGTGCAGCGAGGTCATCCCGGGCTCTGCAGGACCCCCCAGACCCGTGGGGGACCCCAAAACGTCCGGAAAAGGCAAACCAGGACCCCCCAGAGTGGCACCACGGGAGCCCGGCGTTGGGGATGGCACCATGGGACCCCCCCAAAATGTCCCAGGAGGAGCCTGGAATTAGGGATGGCACCACAAGACCTCCAAAGTGCCCCTGCCAGAGTCCAGAATTAGGGAAGGCACCACTGGGACTCCCCCAAAATGCCCCTGCTGAAGCCTGGAATTAGGGATGGCACCATGGAACCCCCAAAAATGTCCCGGAAGGAGCCTGGAATTTGGGATGGCACCGTGGTGGTCTCACTCCCAAGCCCCGGCCTCGCTCACAGCACAAAAACTGCAAAATAAACTCTTTTTCCCCATTTTGGGCCCAATCTGGACTTTTCCAGCAGATCCCAGCCTGGCCTCTCCCAGCTCCTGCTCACCCCAAATACTCAACACCCACAAATATCTGCCCCCTTGAGCTGATCCCAGGCAGGATTTGGGTCCTTGGATTCCACATCCCTCCCATCCAGGGCTGCCTCGTGCCAGGATAATTCCGGTATCTCCCGCTTCCACTGGAGGCAGCATCCCAGGGAGAGCCACCGGCACATCCCAAAGCTCCCGGAGGCACCGCTCCCGGCCGGAATTCCGGCTCCAGAGGGGTTAAAGCCACCTGGGGCACAGCCAAGGAGAGAAAGCGCCTGGAAATGTAAAGTGCCATTTATTTATTATTTTTACCCTCCCCCCCAAAATGATGAAAATATCGAGTTTAAAAAAAAAAAATAATTAATTGCACCACCAAACTGCTCGATCCATGCTCTCCTCCTCCTTGCCCTCCTATTCCTCCTCCAAAACCCAGCACCAAAACCTATGGAAAACAGCCCAAAACTTCAGGAACCTTCCCTGCTTCCCACATAAAATAAGAGGCAAAATCCATCCCATCGAGCACCCCACAGCTCCGGGGTGACTTGGCCAGGCATGAGGTGAGCCAGCAAGCACAGACCCCCCCCAAAACTGGGGTGTTTTCCCCCAAAATTGGGGTCTTCCCCTCTCTGGGGACACGGTTGCCCTCCGGGTTGGCCCCGGGTTGTCCCGTGCTGGAAAACAGGAAAGGAAAAGGGATGAGGGATTTGGAGTTCCCGAGCCCTGGTACTTAATTTTGGGGGGCTGCCATGGTGGGACCCGAGGGCAGGCAGAGGGGACGGCAGCTGCCAGCCCGACTGGGGGTAAAACCAGCCAAAAAAAGAAGGAAAACACCAAAAAATTCCCACCAAGCTTCCCAAATCCTCACGGGAGGCTCGGGGGTTGCCAAGCCCACGTGGGGGGAGCAGGGCAGAGAGTCCCCCAAAATCCACGGGGTGGGAAATGAGGGGCTCAGGCCCCTGGGGGTCTGCAAGGTCCGAGATCCGAGGGGGCCTTTGGAAAACCCTGCGGGCTCGGGATAAGGCGGCTCTGGCTGGGTGGGTTCATCCCTGGCCAGGGGGCTCCGACAGGGAATCCTGGAGCTCTGCCACATCCACAGGGGCTGAGGCCACCCCTGGGATGGGCCACAGGCAGCTGGAGGGGGAAAAGCTGCAGCCTGGAGGGTTTCACCCTTCCCTGTGCCCCGGTGATGGGATCAGGAGAGGGATCCCAAATCCAGGCACGGCCACAGGGAACACCCGGGCTCTGCCTCCCACCTCCCTGGCATGGAAGGAGCCAGGCAAGGAAAATCCACACTCTCCCCTCACCTGGACAATAAAAAATGGGAGCCACCCCCCATCCCGACTCCCTCCCTCCCTCAAGCTGAGCTCAGCCCCAATGGATCCAGCCCCTTCCCTAAATATCCAGCGCGGGACAAGGCCAGGCTTTAAAACAACCGTTTAAAAGGAAAACCAGGAAAACACCAATCCCTGCTCTGCTCCCAGTCGGAGGAGCCAGCCCAGAGCCCTCCTCCTGTCCCCAGGCAGGACAGTGACACTGCTTTGGGCCACCCCAGACATTCCTCCACTCCTGATCCCACTGATTCTCCATCCCAGAGAGGAAAACACGGAGGAGGTGAAGCACCTCCTGCCCAGCCCCTCATCCCCTGCACCACCTCACACCCCCTCCACCATCACCTTCTTTTTTTCCCACCCAAGTGAACACATTTCCAAAAAAAAAAAAAACCCCCCAAAAAACAACCCAAAAGAAAGAAAAATCAACATAAGCAGCACCACAATTCCCAAGCGCCAGGAGCTCCAGAGCTGGAGCAGAGGCCTGGATCACCCCAACATCCAAAGGAACCAACCCACCCCGGGCCGGGGCTCGGAGGACCGAGACGCTTCCGAGGGGGCCGGAGCTTTGGGGGCCGGAGCTTTGGGGGCCGGAGCTTTGGCGCTGGGCAGGGCCGGGAAGGAGGACGGAGGGGCAGCTCTGTGGCGGAGGGAGGAGAGGAGATGGTGCCCGAGGCAGGGGCAGCAGGCCGCGCTCACACGGCAGCTCGGGTGGGAGTGCTGGGCTGGTTCAGCCGCAGCGTCCGGCACAGCCAGCCCGCAAAATCCACCTCCTCCACCTCGGAGCGCTTGATGAACGTGTGGCTCTGCAGGAACAGGGAAACGCGGTCAGGAGCAGCCCCTCGGGAGCACCCAAAGCCAGCCCTGTGCTGTGGGATTTGTCCTGGACACGGGGGAAGGCCCTGGTGCTACGGCTGAGGCTGCGCTCGGGCGGGGAAAGTGGGTTTGGGGAAAATGTTTGGCTCTTGCGGCCCTCCCACCGTCCCAGGGAGGAATTCCTTCCCAATATCCCACCTATCCCTGCCTTCTGGCAGTGGGAAGCCATTCCCTGTGTCCTGTCCCTCCCTCCCTTGTCCCAATCCCTCTCCAGCTCTCCTGGAGCCCCTTTAGGCCCTGGAAGGGGCTCTGAGCTCTCCCTGGAGCCTTCTCTTCTCCAGGTGAGCATTCCCAGCTCTCCCAGCCTGGCTCCAGAGGGGCATCTCCATGGCCTCCTCTGGCCTCTCTCCAGCAGCTCCACATCCTTCCTGTGCTGGGCCCCAGGGCTGGAGCAGCTCCTCAGGTGGGGTCTCACCTGAGGGGGCAGAATCCCCCCCTTTCCCTGCTGCCCACACTGTGGGATCAGCCCAGCACACGGATGGATTTCTGGGATGTGAGCACACGTTTCCAGCTGGGATTCTGCCCTCCCTCCCATCCACCTGCCCAGGTGAGGAGCCAGGTTTGTCTCAGGAGCAGGCTCTGGGGTGAGATACCATCACTGCCTTTGGATCAAAGGGATGAGCCACTCCCTCTCCACGGCTCTGCCCGGCTCATCCCAAGCTCAGCCTGGGAGTTTCCAGCCTTTGGAGCAGGAGGGATGGGGCAGCAGTTGGCAGAGCTGGTGCCACCCCCCTGCAGGAGGAAAATCCTCCCCCCACTCACCATCAGCATCTTCAGATCTGCTCGTTCTGCTGGGTTCTTAATTAAGCTGAAATGAGAAGAACAGGAGAGCAAAGCCAACGTCAGACATTCCTTGTGGGAAAGGGGGGATCAGGCTGGACAGGTCTCCAGCTTCACCCAAAGCCACTCGGCCTCCTGGCTCCTTCCCCAGGATCCTGGGAAAAGCACCATCCCTGCCAGCCCAGCTCCCAGGCAGAGCTGCAGGATCTCTTCCAGACTTTTCAGGGATGAATTGTTCCCTGAAAATAGAGAAAAGGCCCTAAAGTTTGCCAGGAATTTGGGAATTTTATGATATCCAATCTGTGGTTTAATGGGAGCTGTGGCAGCACCCTCAGGTGTCCCTGTGCCCACGGGGGTGACTCAGCCCCAGGATCTGCTCCCCATCCCCCTTGCCAGGCTCAGATTTAGAAGGAGCTGGGATCCTGCTCAGCAGCCCCACAAATAAACTGCTTTTATTCCCACCCTTCCCAAGGCAGGAACTCCCAGCAAAACGTGGGATCGGGCAAGGAGAGAGAGATCAGGGAGAACACGGAGGGTGGAGCAGCTGCAGAGCTGTCAGGGAGCACGGGCAGGCCTCCCCCTCAGCCAGGAGGCGAAATCCTCACCATTTATTTACAAACTCCTGGAAATCCTGTGTGAAGACTCCGCTCGGCAGCTTGGGAGGTGGCTGTGGAGAGAGGGAAAAGGGGTCCCGCATCACTGCTGTGGTTTTGTGCTCTTCAGCCACCCTCAGCCTCCTCATCCTCGCTGCTTTTCCAACCAGGAAAACCATTCCCTGCCATTCCTTACGCTGCTGCCCCAGCTCACCCTGCACCTGGGGGACCCCACACCGGGGGAAATCAAAATCCAGGCATCACAACCACCTCACAAAGCCCAGCTCTGGCTGATGAAACAATCCTGAAATGATTATTTGGATCAGTTCCATCACCTTGGAAGTGGAAGCTGCTTTTTCCACTTGATTATGAGACCTGTCCTTGACAGGACAAGGGGGATGGCCTTAAGATGCAGGAGGGAAGGTTTAGATGGGATATTGGGAAGAAATTCCTCCCTGTGAGGGTGGGGAGGCCCTGGAATAGATTTCCCAGAGAAGCTGTGGCTGCCCCATCCCTGGAAGTGTCCAAGGCCAGGTTGGACGGGGCTTGGAGCAGCCTGGGATAGCGGAAGGTGTCCCTGCCCATGGGACTGGATGGGCTTTAAGGTCCTTCCAACCCAAACCATTCTGGTATTCCATGACTAACCCAACATTCCAGATCCCACCCTGACTCAGCAGAGTGGACACATCCCTGTGGAACCTCCGGGAATCCTGGCAGGGCCTTTGGAAAACAAACACCCACCTCATTAACGATGTAATCCAGCAGTTCAAAGATGGCCATGGCAGGCCTGGTGTCCATCCCGTGGCCTGGGGGGGTGACAGGACAAAACCAGTGGTGAGAGGCTGCTCAGGGCTCAGTTTTGGGTGAAAACCTCGTTTTTGGGGGAATTTTGCAGGGAGAGGCCGAGGCAACTCTCGGGGAAACAAAGAAAACCAAAAGCATTCCCAAATTTCAGATTTCTTTCACCAGTTCTACATTCCAGATTTATTTCCTGGGCTTGGAGCGTTTGGACAGCACCAGAGCATCTGCTGTAGTCGGCTGGCAGCACTTCCAGAGCCTTCGGCTTCCAAGGAAATGGCTCCAGCAGAGCCTCCTTGGAATCCCAGAGCCCACTTGGTGCTTCTGTGAGAGCTCCCAGCAAAGCTCTTCCCAAAAAGCTGCCTCCAGCCTGGAAGGAACCTGTTGGCAGCACAAGGGGCTGTCACAGTGTCCCTCAAATCGTCTTTTCCAAGGGGTCCACATTCCAACACCGGCCCCAGCACGGGGGGCTGAGCCTTTCTGTGGGACACAGGAGGGTCTAAGGAGCCTGTGGATTTTTCAGCAGCTCCCAGCTGGCTTCCCAAACCCATCCTGAGAGCCACCTCCCAGCCACGACCACGCTCCCACCTGAGCTCCACCAACCTGTGGCGGGGGCGGGTTCTGCCGGAGCATCGCCGCGGCTCCATCCGTGCAGTGGCTTCCCTAAAGACATTCCCAACATTCCCTCCTCCAGAGCGGCCTCTGGCTCTCCCAGCCACACCAGCCAGATCCCAACCCCTTATTTTTTTTTTATTTTTCTTTCCCCCATGGAAGTGTTGTTGCCAATGCAAACGACAGCCCCTACCACTGACGGGGCGTCCTGGGGGCCTGGCCCGCGGCGAGATGCTGGGGGATTCTCCCTCTGCCCCGTCCACCACAGGACGGCCAAAAATTGCTTCCAGTTCCTTGGAGTCTGGCGGGGGGATTGGGTACCTTCCGATCGACAGCTCCACTAAGGACAGCCCCATGCTCCAGATGTCCGACTGCACCGAGTAGTGGGTGCCCTGCAGGCGCTCGGGCTGCCAGGGAGAGCACAGGGAGAGGGCAGTGGGATAACGGCGTCCGGAACGTGGGGATGTGGAGGGACAGGGGGTAATCGGCACCGGGAAGGGGGGGGGGGGGGGGGGATAGGGGCGCCGGGAGGGGGGGGGGGGGGGGGGGAGGGGCGCCGGGCGAGGGGGGGGGGGGGGGGGGGGGATGTGGGATAACGGCGTCCGGAATGTGGGGATGGTAGGGGTGATGTGGGATAAGGGTATCCAGAGCACAGGGAGAGGGCAGTGGGATAACGGCGTCCGGAACGTGGGGATGGGGGGGTTATGTGGGATAACGGCGTCTGGAATGTGGGGATGGGGGGGTGATGTGGGATAAGGGTATCCAGAGCACAGGGAGAGGGCAGTGGGATAACGGTGTCCGGAATGCGGGGATGTTCACTGACATGGGATAATGGCAACCGGAATGTGGGGATGATGGGGGGTGATGTGGGATAAGGGTATCCAGAGCACAGGGAGAGGGCAGTGGGATAACGGTGTCCGGAATGCGGGGATGTTCACTGACATGGGATAACGGTATCCAGAACATGGGAATATCCAGTGACATGGGATAATGGCACCCAGAGCATAGGGATGACGTGGGATACTGGAACCCAGAGCACAAGAACGTGGGATGACGTGGAATACGGACACCCAAACCCATAAATATTCTGTGCTGGAATTCAATGGATGAGACTCAGGCTCCAGAGCCTGAAGGGGCTCCAGGAGAGCTGGAGAGGGACTTGGGAAAAGGGATGGAGGGACAGGACACAGGGAATGGCTTCCCACTGCCAGAGGGCAGGGATAGATGGGATACTGGGAAGGAATTGTTCCCTGTGAGGGTGGGGAGGCACAGGTTGTCCCAGAGAAGCTGTGGCTGCCCCTGGATCCCTGGAAGTGTCCAAGGCCAGGATGGAGCACCCTGGGATAGTGGGAGGTGCCCCTGCCCATAGATGGGATTGGGATTGAATGGGATTTAAGGTCCTTCCAACCCAAGCCAGTCTGGAATTCTCTGCTATCCCCAAAGGCCTCTCCATGGCAGCTCTCCAGGGAAAGGACAGTCCCAAAAGGATCATGTGCAAAGGGGATGGAAAAGAAGGATCATGTGCAGACTTAAAGCACTTGGAGCATCACAGCCCCAACTCCGCAGCATTTCCAGCTACTTCTGTTTGGGAGTCTGGGACACCCAGCAGGAATCTCTTTCTCTGTGTGCTGAAATCTAAGGAACTCAACTAATTAATAAGAATTTATTTTCTTGCTCACTCCTGTTAACATCCAAGAGGAATTTCAGGAGCAGAAAATCCACTCGGGGCTCTGATCATTGAAAGAAAAAATTAAAAATAAATCAATCCATGCAAGTCATCCACACTGGCAGCTCTGAGGCAGCTCGGAGCCAGTGCCTGGGTGCAAAAGGATTTTTAAATAGCCCCTGTCTAACTATAACTGCACTGGAATTACCATTCCCAAAATATGAGAGCAGCTCAGACCTCAGGATCCTTCCCTGTGAGGGTGGGGAGGCCCTGGCACAGCCTTCCCAGAGAAGCTGTGGCTGCCCCATCCCTGGGAATGTCCAAGGCCAGGTTGGACGGGGCTTGGAGCACCCTGGGATAGTGGGAGGTGTTGGGGTTGGGACTGGATGGGATTTAAGGTCCCTTCCAACCCAAACCATCCTGGGATTCACGCTCACCGGCTGACTCCGATTTGGCTTTAATTCCCCACTGGCCTGTTCCAAATCCCAGCTGCACTCAACCGGATTTACCCCCACCTACCCCCAGCCCTGGTGTCCCCTCTGCTCTCAGCTTTGGGACAGAGCTTTGCACACAGATAGAAAAGATGGTTTGGAACCCCTAAAATAAGATATGGAAGGGTTTGTAGGATCTGAAATGTCTTTTCCTGCAAGTATCTGCATTTCCACACACGCCACTGCTGGCCAGGCATCCTTAGAGGATGAGGAGATCTCTGCTTCCAAAGGACTGGACTCACCCCGAAGGAATGGGGCAGCCCGGATGGGGATGGTAACACAGAGCTGAGTTAAACCCAAACTGCCCCAAAAAACCCCATCTGAAAAGGAACTTACAGACATGTAGGACCGAGTTCCCACAAAGGAGTTGGCCATGGAGTCAATGAGCTGCCCGCTGACCCCGAAATCACAGAGCTTAATCTCCCCTCGGGAATTCACCAGGATGTTGGAAGGTTTCACATCTGGGAACAGCCAGAGAGGGGAGGGTCAGGGGGCTCTGGGTGGGCTCCTGCACTGCAGGGTGGTGTTTTCAGGCTCCTCCTCTCACCTCTGTGCATGATCTGGTGCTTCTCCCGCAGATACGCCAAGCCCCGCAGAACCTGGGAAGAATCCAAAGGCTGGATGAGAGCAGAGCTGGGAAGGGAAGAGCTTTTCCCTCAGCAGGACACAGGGAGCTGTCCTGTGGTGTCCACGTGCTCCAGTGTGTGGCATTTATCCCCAATTCCATCACAGATCTCGGGTTAACCACCCAAAAAAAGCTTCTCCCAAACCGCCTCGAGGTGAAGTCGACACTGCCCAGAGGGGTTGGAGGTGGGAAAAGGGGTTGGGAATATTTCCCCTCCCCTCTGGCCCCTGCCTCTTGACCCAGGTCAGAAACTGCATACAGAAAACTTCCCAAGGGAACACGGGCATTTTTCCCAATCCCTGCCCAGAAAATCCCTCTGGAAGGCTGAGGACCCCCACAACTCACCGCTATACTGACTTTCCCCAGGATTTCCTCAGGAATTCTTTTGGCTTCTTTCAACACTTGATCCAAAGAGCCACCATCCTAAAATAAAGAACATGGGAATGACCAACACACCAATTCCCAGCAGGAAAACAGAGCAGCAGGAGAGCAAGTGGTGGGTGAACAGTACAGAGCATCCCTCAGCACTGGGCACCCTCCTTCTACAGCCGAAAAAAAGGAGATTTCTGGTGATCTGAGCTCAAGTTTATCACTGAAAACTGGTTTTTTACCAGCTCTGCTCCTTGCTGTCGGTTCTTTGCTTCCTTCCATGCCAAAGTGATGCTGATTGGGAGGAGAAACAACACCATTCTCCCCCAGAAACAACAGAATGTGTTCACTGAGCTTCTCAGCAGGCTCTGGAGAGCAGAGGGTTGGCACCATTTCCGTTTGGCCGAGCCCCAAACCTCTGCTTCCGCTTCCCAAAAGCCGCTCTCTCCCTCCTTCCCGTGCCTGAGCAGGAACGCGTGGCTCCCACCTGGAGCAGAGTGGCCAGAGCAAGGAGCTGCCAGTGCCCCAAGCCACTGAGCTGGCAGGGAGGGGGGACTGGGGAGGGAACTGGGGAGCAGCAGGGACTCACCATGTGCTCCATGCAGATGGAGATCTCGCCGTCGCTGTAGAAGGCTCCATAAAATCCCACGATGTAGGGGGAGTTGCACTCGTGCAGCACCTGCAGCTCCCGGATGATCTGATTCCTGATGGCTGGCTTGATCTCCAAATGGATCAGCTGCCAAGGGAGAAGACAGTCAAGGTGTGACAGCCGGAAAACAAAACATGGGAAGCCGTGAGCAAGCCCTGAGCGCTGGGAAGAAACAGGATCTTCAAGGGAGGCTCTGCTTTGGAGCAGAGTTTTTCCCATTTGGAGACTTATATTAAGGATAAAGTGACAGGACAAGGGGGAATGACTTCAGACTGGCAGAGGGCAGGGTTACATGGGATACTGGGAAGGAATTGTTCCTTGTGAGGGTGTGGAGAGAATGGGACGGAATTCCCGGAGGAGCTGTGGTTGCCCCTGGAAGTGTCCAAGGCCAGGTTGGAGCAACCTGGGACAGTGGAAGATGGAAGGGGCAGGAAGCCCATGGCAGGGGTGGGACTGGATGGGATTTAAGGTCTTTCCAACCCAAAGCAGCCTGGGATTGCAGGATAAAGGCAGAGGGAGAGCTCTGTGCTGCCTGTCAGCCACGGAAGGCGCCGGGAATGCGGCGGACACGGGCGGAAGGACGAGTCAGGAGCTGGATCCCAGCAGCTCTGACTCAGCACCCAGCAGCATTCCCAGGCTCTGGAGGTGTTGTAAGGAGGTGCCCCGAGATCAAGGAAACCACAGGAAAGAAAAAGCCCCTGTGGAGGTTCTGTACGAGAACCAGCAGCCGCTTTTGGGGCTCCACGGAGAGTCAGGGCCGAGCGGGGAGGGAAACACCCGGGGCTGGTGGGGGTGTCCCTGCCCCTGGAACTGGATGGGCTTTAGGTCCCTTCCCACCCAAGCCATTCCACGATCCCAACAGCAGCAGAGAGCAGGGACTCTGGAGGAAGCAGAGCAGGGGGTTGTGCTGCTCTTGCCAAGTCTTCCAACAGATGAAGCATCTCCTGATTTGTCACTCTGCGGCACCACAGTAGAAGATGTTCCCCATAATCCCAAGTGTGAGAGGAACTGTCCCTGCTTGGAATGACCTTGGGAATGTGTTACATGGGGGGTGAGGGGTGAGGAATGGGTGTGCCAAACCCACCGCTCCCATGCCACTTCCAGCCCTCCTTAGCCACGACCCACAGTCCTCAGGAGATCTGCTCCCAGTCACTTGATCCATCAGAACTGGGGAAAAAATTAACTCCTGTTTCCCCCCCAGGGTGAAACAGCTCCATGTAAAACCCATCTGGGGCTGCCAGGACGGTGCTCCTGACCCACGTGAGGTGGTGAAGGTGCAAACGCAGAGAGACTCTAACCAAACCCAGCCCTCCCAGAGCCAGGGAGAATCCCAGACCCTTCCCAGCACTCCCAAGGCCTCGTTACCTTCCGGGCCATAACGAGCCCTGAGGGTTTGTGCTGCACTTTGGTGACCACCCCACCATTGCCAGCCCCCAGCTCAGAGATCCTCTCGAAGTCATCGTCCTTCAGCTCCCCCACTTTGGCTTTCTGGGTCAGGAAAGCTTCCAGGCGCTTCTTCTGCTGCTCATCCAGCTCCAGCTCCTCCAGCTTCTTCTGCAGGTCCACGAGGTTGGCCCTGGAGAGGGGAGGAGGAGATGGGAGATGGTCAGCACTGGAGAAAGGAGGGTTTCGTTTTTAGGGAAGTGGAGGGAAATGATGGAGAACCATCCCCTGACACATCCTGACAGGGAAAATCCTTCAATCCTTAAAGAGGCAGCACCAGCAGCCGCTCCCTCTCCCGGGAAGCCGAGCTTGGCTTTGGCTGTGAAACATGAGAAGGGCTTTCCATAGGGTCCAGCAGCCCTGTTACACCCCCCAGCCCCAAAGCCCAAGCACAAAGGGGGGTCTGTGCTCCTCCAGCACCTGCTGCAGAGCCCCCACCGCCTGTGCCAGCTCCAGCTGCTCTGTCCCAGTTGCTGCCCACCCCCTTCACCCCCTCACCCACACCCAGGGGGACGTGTCAGGAGGGTCTCCCCCCATCCCTTCCACCCAACAACCCCACATATCCTCTCTGCTGAGCCCCCACTGCTGCCCCAAGTGCCCCCCAGGCCTCAGGTCCCCATCCCAGCCCCAACTTGAGTCTCCAGGCCTGTTTCCCACACACCTCAGGCCTGGCTGCTGCAC
>WBMZ01013650.1:0-101715 GCA_013400975.1 Atrichornis clamosus
CTGCGGGCCGCCGCCTGGCTGCTGGCGTGCGCCGCGCTATGCTGGGGCCGCGCCGCCGCCTGCCCACCACTGTGCGCCTGCAGCGGCACCACGGTGGACTGCCACGGCTCGGCCCTGCGCGCCGTGCCCCGGAGCATCCCCCGCGGCACCGAGCGCCTGTGAGTACCGCCGGGCTTTGTCCGCCGCCGCTGGGCGTGCGGCGGCGCGGGTGCTGGAGCCCGGCGGGGCTCCGGGGCCCGGGGCTTGTCCTAGGGCTGCGTGTCCCAAAGCGCGTGGTGAACGAGTGCGAGGGCCCCGCGGGGCTGCGTGGGCAAGAACCCCGCAGGGGGTGCGGTGCGCGCTCAGGAACCTGTCAGGAGTGTGTGCGGGAGCCCGTCAGGGGACGCGTGTGCAAGAGGCTGTCCGTGGCGGGGGTGTGCAGCAGCCTGTCTGGGGTGTGTGCAAGTGCCCATCGTGTCTGTTAAGAATAGTACTTGTGCAAATGCCCGTGGGACCACGGCCGCCCACCCAGAAGGTGCGTGTGGCAAGGAACTGGTGGGGTGGGTGATGTGCTCTGTCCTGCCGCTCGCGGGGGTTGTGTGTGTTTGTGTAAGTTCCCGTCCAGGGGATACATGTGCAAGAGCCTGTTGGGTGAGAGTACGTGCATCATCCCCTTCCTGAGCGGAGTGCAGTAGCCCGTCGGTGTGGGGGCAGTGTGTGTGCGAGAGCCTGTGGGAGCAGGGTGTGTGTGTAACCCTTGCTCAGTGGGAGGGGTGTGCAGTGGGTCCGGCGTGTGCCAGAACCCGCGTGTGCCAGTCTGTGTGCAAGCATGCGGAGTGGGATTGGGATTAGAGCTCTGCCCGAGGCGGTGGGTTGCTCCGGGCGGGGGCATCTGCAGTGGGGCAGCCCAGAATGGGCTGCGCGTGTGGGTCTGCGAGCCCCGTGGCACTCCCGGGCAGGCGTGCGGCCACCCCTGCAGTGACTTGTCACAGGGTACCCACACAGCTAGAGGAGTTCTCTGAGGGCCCCTGTCACCCCAAGCCCCTACCTGTGCTGGGCACCCCTTTGTCCCTGGGAAGCCCTCCTGGGAGTGCTGCACATTGTGCTAGGATCAGGTCCCATTTCCCCCAGCTGCCCTTGAGACTCCCGTGCAGTATGGCCAGCCTCCAGCCATGCACAGAGGTCACCCACCCCCTCCAGTCCTCTGTGCCTGCACCTCACTGCTCATCAAGTCCCTTGCCACGTCCTTAGGGGTGCTGGGAGGTGTCTCTGGCTCTTTTGGCTAGACCCTCATAGGGAAGACTATTTTCTCACAGTCATTGTACAGCCGATTGTGTGGGTCCTCTGTCACCTGCTGAGCTCCCCCGAGCAGGATGGATGCCTCTGCTGCTGCGCCTGCCTGGGCAGGTCTCCCTCCTTGGGGTTCTGTGGCTGCAAGGGGTCCCCACCTCACAGAGAGCAAGATGAGGTGAACGTGTCCCACCTGCTGGTGGCAGCAGGTTCCTGGCATGCAGGTGTCCCCAGTCCCAGCGGGAGAGCAGGGCTGTCCCTAGCCTGTCCCCTCTGCTCAGTAGCAGCAAGTGCCCCATCCCAGGGGCTGCAGTGGAGCGTAGTGTCACCGTAGCTGTCTGGCCCTAACCCTGGGGCCAGGCTGCTCCCACATCCCCCTTGCAGTGCAGGGAAGTGTTGAGCTGCTGCCTCCTTGGGCAGCAGAGCTGCAGGATGTGTTCTAGGACAGCCACACACAGGGCTCCTGGCCTTGTGCCGTGCTGTTTGCAGCTCCTGGAGTGTGAATGTGCCCTTTGCCTGCAGCTGGGCAGAGACCCCGCAGGCAGGGACTGCAGGCAGCCTGGCAGCTGCTGGGGCTGCACCCACTGTGCAGCGTCAAGAGCTCTGCAGGATACCACTTCAGAGGAGTTTTCTTTTCTCCCACCATAATTATCTTCATACAAACGATTATTACTCAGCACAGCAACCAGGCTGCTGTGAGTTGCCATCCCACAGACCCAGTTTGTGCGGTCTGAGACAGGATCCCTCTTACCCTCTGTGACCAGGGCAGGGGTAAGGTTTGTGCATAGCCTGCACCAGCCCTTTCTGCCTCTCAGGGAGCTTAATGGGGTCCTGGGCATCAGCTCTCCATGCACCTGGGTGCAGGGAGCTGGGGGAGTGTTGGCATTGAGTCCCCACCTCTGCCCACTGGGCAGGTTCTCAGCAGTGCTCAAATGAGGCAATGCTGGAGTGGGCTGATGGAGGGTGCTCTTGGTGGGTCTCACTGCTGCCCTGGCAGGGCGTCTTTCCCCCTCTGGCAGTGGGTCCTGCTTGCTGTCTCCTGTTCTGCCTCCACTGACGAGGTTCTCCATGTCTGTCGCTATTCCGCGGCATTGGGTTTTCTGTATTTTAATGCAGCTGGCGATGCCGGATCTTCTGGCTGGGCTGAGCTAGACATGCTGCTCTCTCGTGGGTGTTGTCTGCTGGATAACTACTTCCCGCTGTTTTGCACACCCTTGCAGGTGCTTGAGGGTGTCTGTGCAGAGCAGGTCTATCTCTGAGCAGCGATATCCTGCTGTAACAGCTTGTGAGTGAGTCTCAGTTCCCTGTAAGGAGGCTGCAACCTCACAGTCTCCAGCATCTCACTGTTTGATGGCACAAGGTCAGCCAGCAGCTGCAGGGGAGCCTGCAGCAGGGTCTGTGCTCGGAACTTGCTCTCTCCAGGGGCCAGCTCTCTGTGGAAAGTCATCAACCTATTACAGTGCCCTCCACTGCCTGCCACTTTTCCCAAGCCCTGAGATGCACAGTGTGAGCGATGCTGACCTCACCACGCATCCCACAGTGCTGGTGGGCAGTGGTGTCCATGCTGTTGTGTTTCTTGCCTGTTGCATTCCAGTGCAGTGTTTGGAGGGTCCAGGCTTTCTCCAGCCTCCTACCGGTCTGAGCCCCATGGTGGCATGAGTCAAGCCCCTGGACAGGGCAGCATTGCTGCTGTGGCCATGCCTGCTGGCGCTGCTGAAGTCCTTGTGGGGACTCAGTCAGCACTGTCTGTTGGTGAGATTTGAGCATCGCTTTTGAAATACACCCTTTTCCTTTGAAGAACACAGGATTATTTGCCTTGCACAGTCACTGCAACTTTGGAGAACCATGGGCTGGGGAAAACTTGTCTTCTGCTTCAGGGTTTGCCCTGTGATACCTGCCTGATGGGTGTCATGCTGTTGGTAGAGAGTAAGGGCTGTAGACATGTCTAGGATGGTGCATGAGCGATTTTTGCACAGGGGGAACACAAGACCCCTCTTCCCTTGTACCACGGCACAGCACATTGCTCTCTAAGCGCCTTTTAGTCTGCAGCCCAACAAAAATGGGGGTTTATGCACCCCCCCCTCCACCCCCCCCGCAACTGGATCAGATGTTGAGCAAGGTGGGAAGCAGCAAAGTCTCTGGGCACTTTGCACAGATGCCTGTGCTCCTGCCTACACCTCTGGCAAGCACAATAGATGCAGTCCTGAGGGCATCATAGGCAGGATCAGATGGGATGATAATCCTCCAGAACTACAGTGTTACCTGCTCCCAGAAGTCCCTCAGGCCTCAGCCACCAGAGAAGAGCTGTGGGAGAAGGTCACAGTTCCCTTCCCCATTTGCTTGCTTTTCTCTCTTTCTTCCTTTAAAAGTGTCTCTGAAGAACAGACTGCCCTGTTGGGGCAGTGGATCGCTCTCCCCATGCCAGCAGGATCAGTACAAATTTGCAACTCTCAAATGGCGGCTTCCAGCCCAGCTCTTTGCTTGTAGGGGTTGAATTGACTGTGATGGCATTGCAGTCACTGCTGCTATTGAACTTTCGGCTGACAGCTAAGAATTGCCCCACTTATCCCTTTTGCCTCCTCTTTGATGAGCTGAATACCCTCCATCTCACTGTCGGCTGTGCAGTGTCCCTCCCCCCATGTGGGAGGCAGCAGAGCTGGATTTGGGGGTCCCCATCACTGCATCCCCCTTGGCTCTGGCTTTTCACTTCCAGAGTCCCTGGCCTCAGCATTTCATGGGGCTTCTGTTTGCCTTGTTCCCAAAGTTTGCAGTTTGCCTGTGCTGAAATGGACCCCATCCAGTCTGTAGCCAGCCTGCCATCCCTCTGTCTGCATTGGTGGAGGGAAGGGGTGCTGAGCTAACTTTGAGTGTGAGAGCATGATGCCAGGGCAGCCGCACCTGAAGTGAACTTGCACACTGCCCAGCCATCCCCTGCCGAAATTCCAGCAGCAAGCTCTTGTTCAGAGCATGTTAAAGCCATGCACCTGCATCTGCCTCTCACCAGTTAATCAAAATGTCTTGCAGCAGCAAGGGTGGTGTATCAGAGCAGCACTCTTGCATTCCAGACCAGTTGTCAGGCTGCTTCTCCTTTCAGGGGTTTCAGGGAATATTCATTCTTAGGAAGCACCTCGAGGAAGTCAACCTCTCCCTTCCCTGAAGTGGCCAGGCAAGTTACCAGTGAGCAGTTTGATTGCAGAGGGTCTGTGCATGCTCTGCAGAGCTCTGGGGCAGGATGCAGGACCTTTGTCCAGCCAGGGCCGTGCTTGGCTGGCCATGCTGCCCTCAGCTCTCGGGAGAGCCAGTGCTGGGCACTGGGAGAATGTGGGCTGGCTGAGGAAGGCAGCCTGCTCAGTCCGCTGCAGTGGTCTGCTTGGGAGCCTTCCTGGACAGAGGAAATTTGCAATTCTATTCCAATTTCTCCCTTCAGCTACGTCCAAGGCAGATGCTGTCTATATATCGCCATGGTAACGCTGCGTTCTCACCCTCTATGGAATTGCATGCTGGAAAAATATTAGTTTAAAAAACTATGTCGTGTTTGTATTGACTGAAGTCGAGGCTGATAGCGGAGGATCTATTGTCCCCTGGTTGGGAAAAGTCACCGGTAACAGGCAATAAAGCCAGGCAGATTGGCCTCTGGTGACCACTTCTCACCCCACACAGCAATTGCTTCCCTATAAACCCTTCCCTGGCTCTGTTTTATTGCATCCTTTAAAACAGATATTTTTGCCTTAAATGTGCTGCCACTTTGGTCCTCCAGAGTGATGCATTGTGCTAACAGCAATTCCTTGCTGCTGAGGTGGGAGCAAGCAAGGGGAATTGTTTCCAGCTTTAATTGTGGGTCTCTCACGTGCACCTTCAAGTGCTGTTGCTGCTGTCCCCAGAGCCTGCAGCCCGGGGGTGACTGGGCATGGTGGCAGCGGTGCCGGTGCAGGGCAGCACACACAGAGATGGTCTTCTTACACAAACAGACTCATTACAGAACATTTGCTTTGAGTTTCATTCTCTCCTACTGCATTGTTTCCTATAGAAATTCCAGCCAGCAGAAGAGTGAGGCAGCTATAAAAGGCAAAGGATGTGCGAGAAACCCCCACAGGGCAGCAGAACCTGCAGCCTAGGGGAACAGAGGACATTTCAGGTGCCACCAGGGTGGTGTGGGCAAGGAAAGGATGTCCTGTCCAGGGAAAGGTGTACGAGCCCATGACCTCACATTGAGAGGGCCTTTTCCTGTATCCTTGCTCCCATTTGCTCTCTGGGAACCTGGTGTGGGCGAGCACTGGAGAAGGACGTGCATGTGGGCAACCAAGGGAGCCTGCCTTTGTCTTGCTTCCAAGTCCTTCACGGTTCCCTGCCCATTCCAGGGGTACTTAGCACTGCGGACGCATCCTCTTTATCTTTATTGCTACTGAAATAACCTTTCATAAAACCTGAGAAGCAAGGAGATGTTTCTGTGCATGTTTCACTGAAAAGCAGTAAAAGACACAGTTGTGTGTTAGCAAATGGCCTCATCCCAGGGGATGTCAGACCCAGATCACTGCTCCCTGGCAAGCTTCCAGTGCGAGTAGCTCCAAGGCCAGCCCTGGCAGCTGGCCCCTGTCCCCACTCGAGGGACAGTCAGGAACGGCTGCAGTGGCAGGAGCAGCAAGGGGAGCAGAGGTTTTCCTGCTGTACAGCACCAGGCTGCAATTAGCAATGTGAGCAGCGAGAAGGATAGTTGGCAGCTGGGTTCTTAGGGTTGTGGCACTGATGGAAGTGAGGAGGGAATGAGGTGGTATGGAGGGAACCTCTCCATGGTGTTGGGGTGGGGTTGGTCCAAGGCTGTCCCCTCAGAAATCATCTCAGACCTCCCTGCCACATTCAGGCTCTGAGGCTGTGCTGACTGTCTGCTTATCTGGCATGCATTTTGGATGCACTTGCTGCTCAAAATAGCAGAGGCAAGTGTCCTGTGGGGGAGAGAGGCTGCTAGAGGAGGAAGATCAGAAAAAGGGAAGATTAATTTTTCAAGCGATGCAGCCAACGAGCAGCCCTAGGCACCAAGTGTGGGGGAGAAACAAGTTCCTGGCCCTGGAAATTTCTTGGTAGGAGGAAGCCCTACATCCCAAATGGGATGCTCCAGGAGACCCAGCTGGTCCGGGATTGAACAGGCATCTGTAACTGAGTAGTTCAGGTGCACTTCTCCTCCCATCCCTGCTGGGAGCAGTTCCAGGAGGGATGAGCAAAGGGGGTTTTTACTGAGGAAGATGCAGAGTGGTTTGAAACTCAATCTGATGAGTGGCAGGATGTAGCCAGAGGGCTGGGCAGTCTCCCCTGCCCTAGGAAGCAGAGGAGCGACAGAGCAGTAGCTACTCTCACCAGACTACTCAGCACAGCATAAAAAGCCAAATTTTGTGGGTATCCAGGCAAATCTGTTCTCTTGGCTGAGTCTCAGTTTCCACATTTGTGAAACAGAAATGACCTGCTGCCTTTTCTCTCTCCCACTGGGATTCAGGGAGGTTATTTATTTATTTTTAACCTGAAGGTGATACACCACAATGCTGCCTGAGTGTAAAGCATTCCCTGACTGCGAGCGGCTAATGGCTCTGGCATGAAAACCCCAGAGAGAAGTTAGGAGAACAGAAAGCCTTCCGGATCCTCACTGTTACTTGCATGATCGATGCTGTTTGTAACGCTTAAGGATCTGTCGTGATGCTAACCTGCTGTAGTACCTCGTAAAAGCTCACAGAGCCTCCTGTGCTCTGGGGGCCCGTGCTGTGCTTGGGCTGAGGGCAGTGTTCTCGAGATGAGCCCAAATAGCACACAGCTGCTCTTGGGGCTCTCCTGGTTGGGCACATCACCCTGCGGGCATCTGGTGTGGGGGGGTGCTGGCAAGGTGTTCACTCTGGGGTGTATGACACCCTTAAAGGGACTTTGATGTATCCTGTGGGCGCCTTTGCTCTTCTTTTTTTCCATCCCATCCAGGAGAGGGATGGGATGGAAAAAGAGGAGAAGGTGCTGAGGCCGTTATGCAGCTGTGTCAGATCAGGGTGTGGGTGCCCAGTGTCCCCTCACCGAGCAGCAGACAGCAGCACCCTGTAATCCCCCTGTACCTTGAGGGGGATGGAGTTAGCACCCAGCCCTGCACATATGGGCTGCAGGGAGCTGGTGAATGTGGTGCTGGTGCTGGAGGGGACCAGCTCTTCTTGGACTCTGTCCCCGCTTTTGTTGCTTGAGCAGCTCAGTGAGCCTGTGCTGGGGCTCAGTTACATTCAAGCAGCCGGGTGAAATCTTGAGAAGACTTGAAAAATGCAATAAAAGTGTAGGATGAAAGGTTGCAGCTGCTCTGTCCCCCAGTGCTGAGCACGGGGGTCAGTCTGGAGTCTAAGCCTCATCCATGTTTCCATTAGCAGGCTGTGTGATGGGACACGAGCTGCTTATGACAGTTGTGGATGCCACCAGGCTGGGAGAGATGCAAGAGTGCAGGAGAAAGGGCTGAGATTTCAAAGTGGGCTTGGTGAAGAGGAATGGGCTGACAGAAAGGAAGTTGTTTCCTGGGGACTCGAGGAAAGTGCTTGGTGAAAGGGGATCACCAACAGCACAGATGTGGAATAGGAGTACAAACAGAAGGGGTCCTGCCTCCGCAAAGCAGAGAGGCCCAAGGGAGAGCTGTGCCCCTGGGACTGGGGGATTGTGGGGGAAAGGGGGCTGGGAGAGGGGCTTGCATGGCAAGGGAGCAGCCTGGTCTCTGCACCGTGGTGGCTTGGGCAGGCAGGGATGGGGTTCATCTGCTGTGGGAGGGGTTCAAGTCAGAGTTTTGGAAATAGTCCTTGAGGCAGGAGCCGTGACATGCTGGAATAGGGCACAGGGGAGCGTCAGTCCCTGTCCCTGAAGGAGCAGTGCATGCATCTGCCTGGATTGATGGAAGGTGGCAGAGGTACTGCTGTGGGGTGTGTGACCTTCCAGCCTTCATTTCTCCGCTTCCATGATTATTATCTGGCACTGCCGGCTCCAGCTGGGGTCAGGGCTCTGGGATGAGGGCTGTGGAGCTGCTGAGAGGGGAGCAGTGCCCTTGGGGGTTGGTGATCTGAGCCAAGGGCAGGAACGGCAGAGCAGTGAAGACCATGGAGAGAAGGACACATCACATGGGCAATACAAGTGCCAGTGTCGCCGGGCACCAGCAGTGGCCCTTGGAGCGGGCACTGCAGGAGCACAGACCCTTTCTCCAACAGCCCCTGCAGTCACTGCCCCGTGCTGTGGGCACCTGCTCTGTGCTGGTGCTGACGGGGCTGGGGCACATTTTGCCATTGGTGTGTGCAAATGCGGGAATGCATCTCACAGACTTACCCTCTGCTTTCTTAAAAGCACGAGTCTGGGGGCACAGTAGTTAGTATTTCTGCCTCGGTGGGAGAGCAGAGCTGAGCTGAGACACAAGGACAGGAGTCACTTGTGTGCCGAATAGCTGATGCTTTGCAATGGAGTTGGGATAGCTGGATTGTGCTGTCTGCTCCCTCCTGCTCCTGATAAATCAGTGCCCAAGGAAATATCACTCATGTTGGCTGTATTTACTAAATTAAGTCTCAGCATTTGTGCTCTCTGAGGTTGTTACTGAGTTACTGTAGCTCCAAACCCTGCAAAGGGAAAAGACACATTGGACCCCCTGGGAATGGATAAGCCATCCAAAGCTAGAAACCAAATATAAACCCAGACTATGCAAATCCAGTCTAACGAACCCTGCTGCAGCACAGACATCCCATCTGGGAGTGGGATGATCCACAAGCAATGTAGCAAAGGGACGGATTGTTTTAATGACTTTCCTCTTCCCAGGGAGAAACGGGAGGGTAGTTTCTGAAACTTGAAGGTTGCAAATCAAAACTGACTGTCTCCATCAGTAGTATGAGATTTTGGGTGCTGGGGGGCAGGGGAGGGTAGCCAGGATGAACTTGAGGGTGCTTTGTGGTGTTAAATCCTTTGAATTAACGTGGAAAAAGCACACTCTCTGTCTCTGCTTTCAAATCACAGTCCAGAAATACAACCAATCTGCTGGGCAGTTCCCCAGACACATCAGTCCTTATTAAAGCTCTGCTGTGTGGGGCAGGGCAGGGTTTTTTGCTTCACTAGGAAAGGGCATGGAGGCAGTGGGTGAGCAGCTGAGCAGCAGGGATCTGGCTTTCTGGGCATTGCAGACTGTAATTTATCTCCATGAGGAACTGAAGGGGGTTCAGAGGGGAAAAAATGTCATGAAGTTAAATGGCAGTGTTGCCTCGGCATCCTTACAAATAAGCTTTACCTGCTGTTCGTTCCCATTTTGATTGCAAAGGCCATCATTTACCTGAACAAAGGCATGGAGGGATGCTGGGAGCAGTTGTCAAGGAGCACACAGGGCCAGTCCCTGAGGGAAGGAGACTGTCAAGGGGCCCTGGGACACAGCCCCACTTGTGAACTGCTACCAGCCCCGGTGCTGAAGTACCCCGAAGATGCTCAGCAAGCACGCAGGGAGTAGAGGCTGGAGTGGGCTGGGTGGGCAGCTGAGTTGACCCCCAGGGTAGCTGGTCGTGGCCTGTGCCTTCTGGTGCTGCAGTCTTTGGACTGGTCTGTCCCAGAAGATGCCTGGGAGAGAGGGTAGAGCCTGGTTTTGGCACGTGGAGGGACTGGCCATGTCCAGTCTGTGGCTTTTTGGTTTCTGCATGTTGCCATGCATGTTTGCCTGTGCTCTGCCTCTGATGAAGGCTCTGGGATGCTGGTGCTCTGAGGTGAGCACCACTTTGGGTTTCACAGGCTGAGGTGTTAAGTCTTGGCTTTCAGCCTGGGCAGTTTTAAATCAAGCCTCTCTGCTCTGTCTCTCTGCAATACCAGAGATTTCTCAAGTTGCAGTTACACATCGTAGCCAGACTAATGTTAGGTATGTTTAAAGGAGGGTTATATGGGAGTCGTTCTGCAAACACTCCTTAGGACATTTGGAGAAAACCACTCCTGAAGCTGAGATTTCACCCTGCCCTTAGCTGACTCCAGGGCTGTGGTCCATCAGGAAGTGGGCGCACATCTGCACATACCAAACCACCCCTCCTGTGGTGACAGATGTCCCTAAAATGTGTGACACACCCCAGTGCTTCGTGCCTGGAACTTACAACCTGACTGACCACGGCTTTTGCTCCCAGTGAGAGGGTCAGGACCTTACGGTTTGGAGCCCCATCCCCGGGAGCCTGCTGTGCTCTCTGGGAGCTGGTCGGACCAGGAGCCGGGGGAGTCGTGGGGCTGCAGAGCCCGAGTGTGGGTTTCAGTTTAATCACGGGCTGAGGACCCTCTATTCATTCCCGCTTGCATTCATCTGTGTCCTAGTAACGTGCTCTCCCAACCTCCTTCCCAACACAGGCACACACGGCTGGATAATGGCAGGAGCCTGGCAATCTCGGCGCTGAATAGCGGTGTAATTACGAGGCTTTAATGGCGAGCTGGAACTCATTAGCCATTATCAGCCGTTTCAGCAGGACAATGACAGCACCCCGGGGTGCGCGGCTGCGCTGGCTGTACCCGGTGGCCCTACACGCTGCTCGGCAGCCCCGAGGCCAGCCCGCCGCTGACCCTGGCCCCTCGCATGGCTGCAGAGCCCGGTGGATGGAGGCTTTGGCTCTGGACGGGAGTGATGGACTGACTGTGTGTGACACTCGTGTGACACGGGGCATTCCGGCTCCCTGGTCCCACTGTCGGTGCTCAGGAAGTTACAGATCCCCCCGGGATCCTGCCCAAGCACCCCAGCCTGCTCCGCAGTGGCAACCGTCCTCCCTCTTCCCTTCCCTGCCTCCAGCAGCTCATCCTTCCCTTGACTGCTGTACCCTCCTGTATTTTGTTTGTTTTCCTCTTTATTTCTGTGTTTGTGTTCAGTGCAGGCAGTGGGTCTCCAGCATGGGAGCCCTCCCCAGGCCATGCATTGACGTGGGCATCCTCTAACCCCAGTGCGTGCCTTGGGCTGGTTAGCCTCACGGCAAGGAGCAAACACTGCCGTGCTTAATGATGCCAAGGGGGGAGGCTCTCTCTTGCAATGGAGGGCTGCACAGGGATCCCCAGCCCTGCAGACTGTGTGTCCCAGGGCTGATGGTCCTGCTTTTCCTTCAGTAATCACATCCCATAATGCGGAAAGGCACTGAAAAGCTGACTGCGAGGTGTAAATCTCTGCATCTCCCAGCGTGATGTATTTTAAAGCAGGATAATCCTAGCAGGAGCATGCTGGAGAGCATGGCAGAGGAGAGCTGGGGAAGGTGTAGCCAGAAGGCTGAGAGCAGAGGCCCTGCCACTTGTGTGTCCAGCAGTTGGGCACGTGTTGTCCTGGTGCTCAGTAGAGCCTGGGCTGGACAGAGGCCATGGGGTGGGTGTAGGCACCCCTTATTTCTACCAGCAGGATAAGCAAGGAGGGGCAGCATCTTGCTTCTGGCGGGATTGCCTGTCCCTGCGCTCACCCCGGGCTTTTGAATGAGAGAGTGATGCCACAAAGCAGCTTGTCCTGTGCGAGCGTCTCTTGGCACGTGAAACTTGAGTGTGGCTTATTCTCCAGGTAGAAGGTGTGAGATGGCTGTGCAGTGAACCAGTTGTGATGCATGTAAGTGCCTTGCAGCTGGGTATTTGGAGAGAGCCTGCTGTTCTGGGGGACATTTGTTTGTTTTCTTATTCCCCTGCCTTTTCTATGCAGCTCTGTGTGTTTGGGATGACCCTGCCAGGTGTTTGCTGCATTTGGAGAGAGGGGTGACATGCATCCCAAGGGGGGCATCTGACACAGGAACAGAGGGAAACCGGACAGCCCCTGCCTCTTGCTGCCTTATGGTTCATGAAAGATGCTTACACACCCCTGGCCAACCAGACTTCTGTGTGCCCAGCACTGCTGGTCATTGAGGATGAGGGTCCTCTCTGGAGCCAGGGACCAGCCCTGCCGTTCCTGGTGAGGGATCGCAGAATTAGACCAGCCAGTGCTGCCCTTCTGGCCCTGCCTGCTCTTTTTGGGGAGGTACTGGGATGGCCCAGTGTCTGGTCACCTTCTGAGTGCTTGCATGCTTATTTCTGCCTCTCCTCTCTGCAGGGAGCTCAATGGCAACAACATAACACGGATCAACAAGAATGACTTCGCTGGGCTGAAGCAGCTCCGTGTCCTGTGAGTTCCTGATAAGGGCTGGCTGCCCCCACCTTGGTGGATATTGTGCTTTTTTTGTGGTCTCTCCTGGGGCTGCTAGAGATGGTCAGCCTCTTTCTGTGGGCACCAGCCAGAAGGGCTGGAGGGTATTGCGTTGGACTGAGCGTGGTGTACTTCCAGCTGGAAGAGGGTGGGAGGAAAGAGTCTGGGTTGTGTTGAGGAGATCAGTGGGAATGAGGTGGCCCTGGGTCAAGAGAATTAATAGGGGCACTGTGGACCACCTTTCCAGAAAATTGGCCCCTTCTCTCTGCAGGCAGCTAATGGAAAACCAGATCAGCACGGTGGAGCGTGGAGCATTCGATGACATGAAGGAGCTGGAGCGGCTGTGAGTGCCTGGTTACGGAGGAGGGTTGGTGAGGGGCCGCTGGATTTAGTTGCAGAGAGCATCCTTTCCTTTTTTCCTTAAACCCTAACGTATCAGTGCTGCCTGACTTCAAACAGCTTCTCTTCTGTGTGGCAGCAGTATTTTACAGTGTGGGAAGCAAACCTACTTCCATTTCTATAGATCTTAGAGTCCTTTCTGATGCTTTTGAGATGAGGAGCAGGTTAAACACAAACGACTTTTGCTGTATCAGCTGTGTCCTGTGTTTTAGCGAGGAAGCTGTAAGTTCTGGTCCAGTACTCAGTAAAACAGCTCAGCAGTTTAAAAATCCCAAGCTGCTCGAGCAAATATGAGGAGCTGAGCGAGCAGCAGGTTAAGAGTGCAGTTAAGCAGCAGTCAGCAGTTAACAGCTTGGAGTCCTCTCTGCAAGTAATTACAACATTGTGAGTGAGTCTATTAATGCCCCGTTGGTTGTCCCCACCTGGGACTGTGGTAAGCAGGATGGGGGTGTCCTTACCAGGTGGGATGCTCTGCTCTATTGGCCCCTCTGAGGGAGCCAAAGCACCCAGCTGTGCCTGACGCATCCAGCTGGGTTGCAGGTGGTGTCATTGCTTTGCCCCCCAAAACCCTGACCCTTTCTTCTTTCCCTGCAGACGGCTGAACCGCAACCAGCTGCACACCCTGCCCGAGCTTCTCTTCCAGAACAATCAGGCGCTGTCGCGGCTGTAAGTACCCTCCGTGCCTGTGGGGCTCCCCTGCGTGGCACTGGTGTGGGCTCACTTGGGGATTGCCATGGGGTTTAGAGGGGCCCTGATGTCCCGGGAGGGTGCTGCTCCTGGGGGTTCTGCTGGTGGTTACTGGTATCTTGTCCCAGTGAAGGCTCAGCATGTGGCAGGGGAGCACCCCCTGTTTCTGCGTGACCCGAGCATGGAGCATGGCAGGAAATGGGCTGTGACTTGCAGAAGACCTGAGATTGGAACTATTAAAGATGTCCTTGTAATGCATGGAGATATGTGATGAGGTGCTGGCAGTTTGGGCTGGGTCTGGCATTGCACAGCTGGGCTGTGCCTGCATAGGAGGTGCTGTGAGTCCCTCAGCCTCCTTCCTGGATGTGGATCACAGGCTCTGGAGGGTGCCCTTACTCACTGGCCCAGGTTGTCATGAAGAAAGGGTGAAAGAGGATGTCCCTAAGGGGGTACCATTCTGCTCAGAGACCTCCATAGGGCCTTGAGACCCCCACAGCCCTGCTCAAGAGCTGCCTGTCTGTGGGTGTCTGGAGAAGGAGGGAGAAGCCCTGTCTGGGGCAGACCTAGCACCTCATGCTTGCTGTCCCCTCCCCTACCGCTCTACCTGTCCCCAGCCCTGCCTGTCCCTCTGCACCTGCAGAAACAACCCCAGGAACTGTCTCTTGTTGTGCAAGCCCCAGCTCCGCAAACCTCTCTGCTGCTCCTCCCTCTGTGCAGCAGCAGGCTGCCTGGGGAAGGCTGCTAGGGTTTTGATAAATATTCTCTTTTCCATATTGACTTTCCCTTGCCTGGGGCTGTTTTGCTCGGGCAATAGTGCTTTCAACAGTGCCAGCATTGTTGAAACAAAATATTTACAGGCTCTCAGCTATGTCAGGCACCACGTACATTGGGAAGGGGGCTGTGAGGAAGAGAGGGTATGTGCCAGACTGGGGCTGGGTGCTCTCCATCACTCAGAGAAGCAGCTTACACCCTGTGGCTGATCTGCAGTGTGAAGGATTGGGGTGGTTGTAGCTGGGGCACAAGTTTTCTGCTTGCTGCGTCTCGTATCTCCATTTATCAGCTGTGAGATGAGGATGCCAGGTCCCTGCTGGATAAAATAACTGAATGGGCTGAGACATTCCCAGGGCAGGCATGGCCATGTTGGGGCCAGGCAGCCCTGCCTGTGCAGGCAGGCTATGGCTGAGCCATTTCCTTCTGACAGTGCCAGGGAGTCAGTCCCAGAGTCCAGCCTGAGGCGTGTAATGAAGGGTTAAAACGCCGTGTGGGTTGCCAGCATGGGATGTGTGAAGTGGTGGACAGGCGCCAAAGATGGGCCTAGGTAATGGCAGCTGATAGCACAGGCGTTCAATTAATTATCAAATGGCATTTGTTGAGCTCAGCTGTGCCAGATCGTGGCGCCAGCAAGGGCCCATCCTCCTCCAGCCGCCCATTGCATAACAGAAACACAGGCAAGAGAATTATTTTACAAATATTAATGTTTCCCTTTTAATCTTCTCTAGATTTTAATACCAGGTTCTTTCAACAAGCAAACCCTAACAATTCATCAGGGAGATGCAGAAGGGCAGCATGTGTGTCTCCTACACATGCAGTGTGCCGCTACGCAGCCCCGAGGCTCATGTGGAGCCAGGGCTGTGCCACGGTGTGCACAGGGCTGTATGTACCACTGCGGGTTGAAGAGAGCTGTGCAAGATGCTCCTTGCACATGTTCAGGGGCATTTCAGCCTCTTCCTGTTGCTTCACTGCTTCCTGCAATGTGGTGGTTGCTTCAAACCTATTCTCTCCCACTCTGTCTTGAAGCTGTTTTCTGGCCATCTCTGCCATGGCAAACTCCGCCTGGACACCAGCACCTGGAGCTTTTCTTGTTCAATCTGGGGCTGTGCCCACGGGCTCAGGTTTTGCAGCTCCATAGCTGGTGCCATGTCTTGGGGAGCTTTGATGCACACTTGGAGCTGATGATGAGCTGTGGGACTGGGGACAGGGGACACAATGAGCCACCTGCCACCCTCCTCTGCAACACATTGCCCTACACACATTAGTGAGGGTAGGGGTGCAGCACTGGGGTCTGCCCGGGGAGCACATCAGGAGCCAGTGTCCTGATTGAGCCTCAAGTTCTGCATTTGTGCATCAGAGCCCTATGTGCCAGAGGACCTGCTGCTCCCTGTCCTTGAGGCTGCCTGTTGCTGAGGTGTTCAAGGATGTTTTGGGGGAATTGTGGGGCAGGGGGTGCCCAGGGTGGCTTGTCTAGACACACATGCTGGCTTAGCAGGGGGTGGGATCTCAACCAGTGCTAGCCCAGCTGGCGCGGGAGGTCATAAGGACACTCTTAAATTGCTGCAAACCTGGGTCAGGCTACGGGGATATGAGTCAGTGGGGAACAGGTTTAAGCTAAATTGAAATCAGCTCTCCTTGAACAGAAATTGGAGCCTCCCTGCCGGGCTTTGCACTTACTTAACTGCTGAAATGGATCTGGGGTGGCCCCACTGCTCAGTACACCCTCCCTGCCCAGAAGCAGGCTGGGACCTGTGCTGGTCCAGGAAAACAAGCCTCTTAGCAGAGCAGTTTTCTTGCAAATCCTGGTCTCCAGACCATTTCCAACAAAGAGGGTCTATTCAGGCTTGCCCTTGACCTGCCCACTGCAGCCACCCATGGCATGCTTCGAGTTCCTAGAGTCCTTGCTAGGTCCTCATCTTGTCACACCATTGTACTGAGTGGTCTTGAATTAGCAAAAATTGGCTGAAGAGTCGAGCTGAGATCTGTTTAGTTGGGAAATGAGGCTGCCAGGTGGCAGCTAAAGCAGGGGCAGATGCAGGAGGTGGTGGGATCTTCTTAGATGGGCACTTGGGTGCTGGTCTGGATGCTCAGGCCTCTTCTAGACATAGTCTTGATGCATCTTTTGCAGCATATCAGTAACACAGAAGACTAAGGCAAGTCTGTTGAATTAGGGGTATGTGATATCCATAGAGCAGTTTCCCACTATACCTTGAGCCTGATGAAAATCTCTCATGAGCACAAGAGGAGGTTCAGGTCAGGATGCAGAGCTCTTTTTCCACCTCCTGGGTCTGAGTGTCAGAGCCTAATCCACGTTGGTGGTACTTTGTGGTTTCCCAGCACGGCTCGAGCTACAATTAGTTACTTGGACCTTTGCTATAAAGAGCATTTGTGCATCGGGATAATGGAAAGGGTTGGAGTTAAACCTGATCCGCTGGGGCTTAAATAAACTGGGGAATGGCAGGAAAGGGCCAACAGAAAGCAAACCTCAAATGAGGGCATGGGAGAGGTGAGATGCCTAGAGAGGAATGTTTTCCCCTTGGAATTTGGGAATATTGAGCTGATGCCTGCCCAGAGCCCATCTTGGTCTGAGAGGCTGGGGCAGGGGGCTGTGCCAGCACCTTGGCAGTGGGGCCAGGAGGCAGCAGGACTTTCCTCATGGCCTCCCTTATTTATGTCCACCACAATGAATGGATAACTCATTAAACAGTCCTGGTGGCTGGAAATGGTGCTGATCTGAGGTTTCGCTGGAGAGCGCCTGACCTCAGTGACCCATTCTCCAACTGGGCTTAATTAAACTGTCAGCACTGGATGGAAGAACAAAGCATTGTGGGCTCAGAGGGGGAAGCCAGGGTCCCCCAGCAGCTCACTGGGGAAGAGCACATCTCCTGCGAGGTGGAGAGCTGATAAAGATGGATCTTTCCTTCCATTGAGAATTACCCAAGCAAGAAGGTGACCTCTGCTATTGCAGTGCCCAGCCATGGTCCCCAGTGTACTGCAGCTGTACACATCTTGGGTCAGCATCAGTGCTCCAGTGCAGCCCTGCAGCACACCAGGAGCCAAGGGGGTGCTCGTAGACCTTCTTTCAGCATCTCTCCCAAGCTGGCAGGAGTTGTTTTTCTCTTGGGTCTCCCAACAGAAAAAGCAAACAGAGTTTCTCTCTGCTCCCTTGGGAAGGATGGGATAGGAGTTTTGTAGCACTCCCTCCCTTCTCTGCCCATCTCCCCTTAAAACCTCCTCCTGAAGCTGTTTCTAAGCCCCTTTGGGGGCTCTGAGTGAGGGATGTGAGGAGAGAGGAGTCTGGGATGGCTGTAGCAGCAGGGCGAGGACAGAAATGCTGTGGGCGCATCATCAGGGAGGCAAAGACGTGGGCTGTCGAAATGTGCTAAAGACAGCCAGGATGGTTATAAATAAAAGGTTTTCTCCAAGGGAAGCCGAGCTGATTTGAGGGTGGAGAGGAGCAGTGGGTGCTTGGCTGCAAGGAGCTCTGGGGAGTTGCTCCTGCAGGGGAGCCACAATCCCGGATGGATGTATCCCCAGGAGAGCAGCTGCCCAGTGGTTTCCCACATCAAAAGTCACAGCAGCTGCTCCTTGCTCAGGCAGAGTGGGAGCTGAGAGAGGGGGAGCAGAGAGTAAGAGAGAAAAAAGTCCTGTCTCCAGAAGGAGGGAGATTTAGGACATGGGCCGCAGACCGTCGGTTTCTGTCAGACCCATGCCAGCAATAATGGTGGGAGATGGAGATGGTGCCATGTCTTAGCTGGCAGCCAAGCCCAGGGGGAAGGGCTGCGGTGCTGCTCTCCGTCTGTAAGGGCAGGGGCTCCCTGGAAACAGCATTAACATCTCAATCAGGGCTGGTGACTTTCTGAGCCGGGGACATGTGAAATGTTGTAGGAGCTGGGGGGATTGTCACGCTCCTGTGAGACTCTCCTCCTGCAGCCAGAGCCTGCAGAGGAATAGTGATACTCTACAGCTACCTCTGTCTGGGAGCTGACAGAGGGACCAGGGACTGGTCCAGACCCTCCCTGGACCCAGGGGTAATTAAAGATACGAGTGATGATGGAGTTTTGAGCTGAGTGGCAGAGAGCACTACAGCTGGGTGTGCTGCCTGGGTGGGGGGGATGATGTTATGGCGAGCTCTGCAGCAGGTTCCTTGCACCACCCCTGCATTTGGCTAAACCCAGCCCTAATTGCCTTTAGAAAAGCAGGCGGAGAGAAATGGAGGGCTGCTAAATAACTTGAGAAAATGCAAATGACATCCTTCAAGAAGGAGAGGATCACAACCACGCGGGAGGAAGCTGTGAGCTGAGTAGTAGCAAAACAGGGTGACAAGTGAAAAAGGAGCTGTCAGAGAAAGGAATAACAAAACAGGCCCTGCTCGGATGGGGCTGGCTGCGCGTGGGAGGTGTTGCTTGCGAGACTGTACTAGTGACCGTTCCTCTTGGGGCCGCACCAGGAAAACCCTCGGATAGGGAAGGCAGAGATGGAGAAAAAACCATGTACTTGGTGACAACTGGATAAAGGAGCGGTCCTGTGCCCCCACGGTGGGTGGTCATGCTGGTGCCAGGTGGGAGATGTGGATGCCAGGTGGGGATGCTCTCTGGGGAATGCGTGTGCCACAGCTTTGCTTCCCTCTCCGTAGCAGGGAGTTGGCTGAGCCTCGATTTCAATTGAATGGGGGATTTTCGGTGCCTGCCTGTTGGCTCCCTGGAAATGCTGTTGTGGTGGTGGGCTGGCTCTGGCTCTGCGCTGGCTCTCCTGTGCCAGACACCTGCCCCCCACCATCCCACAGTCGCTCCTGTTGGGGCTTTGGTTGAGGTTTGCTCCCTCAGCGAGGTTTTGTGCTGGTTCTGCAGTCGGCCAGTGCCCAGGAGCCTGCAGCCGCTGCCTGGGAAGGGGCCTGTGGGCACAGCATTGTGTTATCTTGCCATGCTGGAGCAGGGTTGCTTTGGCTTGCTGGGCGGATGCCCCTTTGCTCTTTGTACAGATGTGTATGCGCTGATGTTCCTGTGCAGAGGTCTGCAGTGCAAGAGCAAAGTGCCAAGGTCAGAGCAGAGAGCTGCTCTCCCAGAACAAATCTCCCTGCTTCCCCTTCCCCAGCATCCCACATTTTGTCCCAGTTCCCCCTTCAGCAGCATCCCCCTCCCCTTGCTGGGTGAGGGCCAAGTGTCCCCGCTGTCACCATGCCACATTTCGGACTCTGGGTGCCGTACCCCATCGCGTTCCCCGACAAAGCCCCTTCTGTTGGGGGCAGAGCAGGGCTGGGGGGGGCCAGGCTGGGATGTGTCCCCCCGAATACCAATGAGGAGGGGCAACGTGTTTACCCCTGTAGCCAGAGGGGAGGGGGGAGCTGCAGGGTCTGTGTGCTGAAGACACTTCTCCCCTCACCACTTTGAGACCAGCCGGGGGGGAGGGGGAAGGGGAAGGGAGGCCTCTCTGCAGCCCCCGGGAACAAAGAGTCAGTGTGGCTCGTGACAGCTCTAAGGAAACGCAGGGAAACAAATGTGCCACTAATAGGTGGGGAGGTTACCTAGGGAAGGATGCTGCCAGGCGGGCGGGCGGCCAGCCCCCTCTCCGGCAGGATGCCAGGCGGTGAGGGGCTGCGGCTGGCACCCCAGCCTTGGCGGAGCTCAGGGGGCATGCAGCAGGGCCAAACTGAGGCAGACTGGCATGTCCTCATGCTGCTGACCCATGGGGATGGCATCCTTAAGGATATCTCTGGAGTTTTGTGCTGGGTGACCCTGCTGGGGAGGAGCACCCATATGCAGGGAGTTGCTCACTGTCTGCTGCTCTCCCCCTTCTTCCTCCATCATTAATATGCCACAGACCTCAGCTTCTTTGGAGGGGACCCCAGTAAGACTGCCTGGAGGATCCTGAGTGTGGATGAGCCTCAGAGCCTCCCAAATTAAATACTTTTTAAAGATCTCTTTATATTTAGGCACTTCCATAGGCATTTTGGGACCTGACCAGCAGCCTCTGGAGGCGCAGGAATGCTGAGATGAGGGTCGCTACCGTGCCCCAACCTGCAGATGAGCAGCCTCCCCCTTTGCTTCCCACCAGCTTGGGCCCCCTCCCACCAGGATGGTGGTGCAACCCCTGCACAGGAACGCTCCAGCTCTGTTCTGTGCCATTATCCTTCCATCGAGCCAGGGCTGCCAGGAGTGGGCATTTCCAGACGGCTGCCTGGAGATAATCTGCCCTGCTTCCTCCGTGCACCCCGTTGTGCTCCTGACTCACGGCCGGCTCCAGCTTTCTGGCTGTTGAGACACTTCCAAGGTTTCCCTGGCAATGGACGGGGTCAAGCCCCACTCCTGGGGCTCTCTCCTTGAACCACTGGCTCTGCTGGGCTCACCCTGTCTTTCTTTGGGCGCAGGCTTGGATTTGGTTTTCATAAGGTTATTAATGCAAAGGGGGCTGAGTCTATGGTGAGGTGCAGCATCCAGCCCCCTGTCCCTTTCAGCAAAGTCCCCCCGCTTCATATGGCATCATGCACAGCATCCCTGCCCAGCTCTCCAGTGATGCACTGGCAAATGGGAGTTTGCAACCCATGGGAAAAAGCAATGAAAAATCAAGTCTTCATACAGCTGAGCAGCAGTGCTAATTACACAGCTATTAAAACACAGGAATTATTTATTCCCTCCCTGCCTCACAGCTCATTGCCTGCATGTCCAACATTCAGCCTTTGGCCACCTTTAGTTCCCTGAAAGAGTTAAAAGAGCTCTCGGAGGAGCTGATCCCTTTGTCTATACGTTTTGAGCACAGAATAAAGGCATTTCCTTCCTCCTGTTTTCACAGCTCAAATAGTAGAAGGGTTCAAAGTAATATTAAAGGATCGTGAGCAGAATTAGCCTCTGGTAATTTGAGTTCCAGAATGTGGAAGAAAAAAGTCTTATGCAGTGATTTGAGGCCAAGTTGTAACTTGGTACCCCTGCACGTGTATCCCACAGACGTGTGAATGTGCAGAGCCAGGTAATTAACCTGTGTTTGCTGGCTGATCCTCCCGCGGGTGGGTGCTGGAACCCCTCGTCTCTCGTGCTGGGACTGCCATGAAAACAAGCTGTCAGCAGTTTCCAGCACTGTTTACAACACGGTGCCTGTGCTGCGTTCTTTCTGTTCTGCTCCCAAGGGACCTGTGGTGCTTGTGGCATCAGCGCTGAGCCATGCAGCCTGCAACCCTGACACCAGCAGCTGGGCTTGGTGGGCTCCAACTTCCTGCCCAGTCAGGCTGCCTGGAGCACTGGGATGCTTTATCCACTGCTGTAGGTGGGTAAAGTTCCCCGTGTTAAAGTACAATAAAGGCCCAACAGTGAGTGTAAGTGGGGAAGATGCCCCTTCGCACACCTGGGGCGTTTCCTGGTGCAGCAGAGCCCACAGGCATTGCCAAGGGGAAGCTGTGCCCTGTCCGCCGGGATGGGCTGAGGGTGTCCTGCTTGGGTGAGCCCATTTCCCCACGCCTGCCAAGCGACATCCATGTGCAAGGAAACCCTGCCGGCCGTGTGTTGGGGGTGGGTTGGGCGAGGTGGAGATTAATTTTCCAGATTCTCATCTGTGTTAAATTAATTATCATCTCAGGCTTATCCTCACTTAACCAGCAAGACGCAGCCGTCTGTGGTTGGGACTCCCACTGCCCTGCCAGAGCTAAGCAGCGTATGGATTAGGGGGTCTTACCAGCTGCCTTCCCTGGCCCCTCCGTGGTTGTTGCAGCCCCCCTTTGCCCCCAGAGGCTTTGGTCCCCATTTGTGTCTGTGTTTCCCTTCAGGGTAGGAAAAGCTGGATTAATTTTTACTGCTCCCAGGGGAGCTGTTGGTAACTGAAGACATCCTGCTGTCTTGTTTTCTCTAAACTGGGAGGCAGGAAATAGCAGAGATGGTTTAAAATGGTTTCCTTCTTCCTCCTTCTCCATGTCTGGTCCTTGCTGCCCCTCCCATGGAGGATGACATTTGGGGCAGAGCTGCTTGGAGAGAAATAAAGTTGCTCAGACTTTTTGCAGTCTCTGGGACTGGAAGAGAGAGGTTTCTTTGGGAGGTGCAGGTGGAATAAGCTTGACCATCCTCTTGAGTGTCTGGGAAATGGTTATTTTGGGTTCCTACGGAGAAGGAGTGAGAGGTATTAGCCATGTTGCATGGGCAGAATATTAAATGTGGAAAGCACAGGAATAGCTCCCAGAAAGTGTCTCTCATCCCAGAGCTGGGAAGTTCTCTACCCTCAGAGCCCTCCCATGGCAGAACTGGGAAAGGGACCTGGGAATCCTGGTCCTGTGTCCCCCCACACCTTCACATCGCTGGTATGACACTCAAAGGGACTTTGGTCTGTCTGTGAGCCCCACAAGTGAGTGGATGCTTCACCCCCTCCACTTTGCCCCTGCTCTGGGATGCTTTTTCCCAGGGGGCACCATTGGCTGCTCATTATGTGACACAGACTTGCGGATTGCCTTGGCAACAGGAGCCTGGTGATGAGGGTTGGGGTTGACCTCATCACAGACCCTTTTGGGATGTTTGCCTGGGGTCTGGTGATTCTTCTTGCCTTGTACCAGCAAGTACACAGCAAAATATAAGGCCGTGTGTTTTGCTGGGTATCTGCCGGTCTGAGGCAAGAATGGTGGAAATGCAAAATGGGTGCAAGTTGGGGTGTAGGTATTCAACCCCAGTGATACCCCATTGCAGCTCCTCTCCATTGCACAGCCAGGCTGTTGCTGCCCAGCAATTAATGCCGGTGCTATTAATTGCTAATCTTAGCGATGCAGTCACGGCCGTGTAGCAGGAGTGGGGATCTGTGCTCGTGGGGTAAACAGGAGCAAGCAAGCGAGGATCAAGCAAAGGGGCTGGCTGCATTCCCAGGACTCGGCGGTGTTTCCAGCTCTTGCTGTCTGACCAGAGGCATTTCCACCTCCTGGTGTTGTCGTCCTGCTCCAGCTCGCTTGTTCTCCTCCCCACGGGCTCAGCATGTTGCTCATTCCTGCATCCTACGATTTCACAGCATCCCCGCAGCCGGGTGCTAATGAGATTAGACCCAAGCTTTAAGATGTCTCTCTCTATCCTTTGCCATCCAATTACACAGCCCGCATGGTATCTGATTGCCTGCGAGAGGGGAGGACTGGGGCTGGCTGGGATGGGAGGATGCAGCTGGCCTTTCTGGGTATCAGCCCCGCCGTGCCGAGTGGTTTTCTTTCTTTTCTTTTCTTTCTTTCTTTTTTTTTTCTCATTCCCCCCTTGGCTTTGAGCTGCTTCGTTTGGCTTTTTCATCGCTCCTCGATGTGGCGGCTGGGCAGAATTTGTTTAAATTAACTGCTTGAATGGCAGCGTTTGTGTGTGTTGGTAGGGGGGGAGCTCAGACAGCACCAGAATGGATGAGGGGGATTAAAGGTGTCTAATGGGTTCCAGATGGGCATCCTGGACTGGGAAACACCCCTGCAACTCCAACCTCAGCTGGGGGCCGCTGGTAAGGAGCTTGGGGCTGGGAGCAGGGATGCTACAGCGGGTGGCTGCCTGGTTCTCCCGTGGCAGGGTGGCTGCTCCGAGTGTGTGTCCGTGGAACTGGGGTGCCCTGAGGCTTCCTGGATGCTGTGGCTGCCTCTGCACTGCCCAGCTGTGCCTGGGGTGAGCAGGCAGATGCACCACAGGAAGCACCTACCCTGGGTGGCCTGGAGCACAGGGTGCAGCAGGCTCCACTCTCCCTGCTGCAGGCTCTGGGGATGCGGGGCTGGGGACAACCACGTGGTGTGTGAGTCCATCTTTTGGAGGTGCCTCAGCTCCATCATTGGCTGACTCTGCAAATACAGCCTGCTGGGGCAGCACCACTGGTTCTGCTCTGCAGTCTTGGTTGCAATGTGAGGAATGATAATATGCAGTCTTTGTTGCCCTCCCCGTGGGTTCTAGGGTAGCTTGGGGCACTTGCTCAGTCCAACATCCCCACCACTGCAGACATCAGCGTATTTTTTCATATTTACAGATGGAAAACTTGAGTCACAGAGAGAGGAGCTAAATTGCCTGCATGGCCCTGCCAGTTGCATTTCTCAGATTTGTAGAGGTTAGAGACGTGGTGACAGCCCTGCCCATCTCTCCAAGGACTGTGCCTCCCACCAATGGCCAGATTTCTCCTTCAGACCTCCTACATGGTGCCAGGGCTGTGTGTTCACAGCCTGTCTGGTGGCAGAGCCTAGACTGGATACACGTCAGTCCCAAACAAGATGAAGAGTGTGGAAGTGAAGGGCTGCTGGGGATCGGTGTCTCTGGTGTGGACCACAAGGTCATTGCTTTTGAGTTTTATTAATGGCTGAGAGTAGGAGGAGGACATAAGCTGTGAGCTGGTTGTCTGCCGGGAATATCACCTGTGCTGTAGGTCAGCACATCATTTTGTGGGAGATTTCAGCTTTTTAGGGGAGCAGGCTACAGAAGAGACCATCAGGTTTAATGGTAGTATGCGTCACATGGTACCTTTTGCTATTAAAAGCTGGCAAAGCCCTGGTCCTGGTTGGAACGAGACTACTCACCCCAAAACAGCTTTTTGTGAAGGCAGTGGTTTGCTGTGATGCATCCAGCTGCATCCAAAGAGATGGCCGAGGCAAGGGATGAGGCAAGGCACAGGAGGGCAACCCACAGCCACACTCCCCATCCATAAGGGAGGTGGCAGAGGAGAGTCCTGGCAGGGTGTCAGGAGGCCACATGGGGCACTTGGGAAGTGCTGGCCGGCCTCCATCACCTGCTGACCCTGACCAACGCTCTGTTGCCAGCCCTCCCAGATCATCCTTGGCCCCACATCCCCCCATCCAGCTCTTGTTTCCTTCCACAAATATTGAGAAAATAAATAGCACAGCCGAAAGGGGACATCCCTGCATCCCTCCACACACAGCTGCCTCCCCAGGGAGCCACGCAGGTGGTGACCCCACATTCCTCAGTCTGAGGGTTAACTGAGAGAATGCAAATACTGGCTTCTCCTGGGGCTGCTCCAGCCTGTGCCTGTGGCCAGGGCTGCCTCTTGCTTAAGGAAAGGGAGTTGTGGGGCGGACAGGTCCCCGTCTCTGACAGGAGTGGTTGCACAAACATGGCTCTTCACCCAGGTAGCTCGAGTTCCCCATTGTGGCCTTGAGCCTGCTCCTTAGGACACGACCTTTGTATCTCTATCTTTCTTGACTCCCTTCATCCTCATCTTGTCTCTTAGCAACTGCCCCTGCCCAGGACCTGAGCTGTGTAAGGAGGGCTGTGACACTTCCTGTGCATCAGTGACTTTGTCACCTCCACAGTGAGGGTGAGGTCGTTAACCCCCGCGGCACCCGAGGCACAGGGAGTGACGATAGAGCATCCCTGCCACGCCTCCCCCTGGGTGGCAGCCGCTGCTCTGCCTCCAGCTTGACACCGATCCCCGCTACAATAACGATACCGGTGGCAATCAGGGAGGAATTAGAGGATAATTAATGCCAATCCACATGGAAAATTGCTCTCGTCAAACAAACCTGATATCATTTTTTTTGATGAGCTGACAAATTGGGTTGATAAGTAGCAACTGTGCTGACATGATATACCGAGACTTCTGCAAGTCATTTTACTCTTGCCTGGAGGATATTGCCATGAAAACATTAATATTCTGCAAAAGTCTGTGTAATGTTTCTGACAGTATGCTTCACTGGTAGAACTCCCAGGGGGAATTGCAGTGGTCACCTCTGTGGCAAGGTGCAGTGGGGGTCTGATGGTGGTAAACCAATGTTCACCATCTCTGCAGAGCTGTGAGTGTCTTGGAATCTGTGATGGCAATGCTGACTTTTGCCAGCAACCCCCCAAGTGTCCTGCTGTCTCGTTGCCTCCTCTTTCTGTCTTGCACCAGCTGAAGGTGAGCTGGGTGGTGTGGGTGATGTGATGTAGCCTGGAAAGAAACTACCTGCACAGTCACAGAAGTCAGTTTGGGAGGAAACATGAGCAAATAGGTGAAAGGAGCAGGGCTGGCGCTGCTGGCGGGATGCCGGTCTCGTGGGATGCTCCGCCTGAAACACCTGCACTGCAAAACATCTTCATGCAAGGTCACGCAGCTAGGGAAAAAAAAATGTAGGTCACATCTACAAGACGGGGAGCAGTGTCTGGGGATGTGGTTACACTGAAAAGGACTTAGCAGCCATCGTGTAATCCTGCTCTGGGATACGGGCTTCCAGTGCTGCAGCTTGGGAAGTGATGGATGCACAGAGTAACTCTAGGTACTGGGGAGTTGCCGTGTTGGGGGGCAGCAGGGAGGCCTCTGCTGAGCTTAGTTTCTGCTTCAGGGCCCATAGTTTAGAGACATGTTGGGAAATTAGAAAGCGCTCAGAGAGGAAGTACAGGATAATTGGAGGTCTGGAAAATCTGCCTTCTGGTGAAAAGAATTAAAAAGCTCAGCCTATTTAGTGTATGCAAGAGGAGGCTAGGAGAGGAATTTATCTCCATCTCTGCATACCTGCATGGGGAAAAGCCTGATTGTAGGCACCCCATTAATTCTGTAAAAAAAAAAATTAAAAAGAGAAAAATAATAAAATCATTCAATAGCTGGGGGCTGAAACTAGACAAATTCAGACTAGAATTAAATTTGTCTTTTTCACGACAGAGAGCAATTAACCACTGAACACTCAGCTGGGAAGAGGTAAATTGGATGTCCTTTAAAGTTGCAAAGGAGACTGTACTTCTTTTCCCAGTGGTGAAAACTGCAAGTGGCAGGGTTGGAGCAGGAATCCCAGGGAGGGCTCTAGGTCTGGGCTGAGTGCTCAGAGGTGTCCCAGTGATAAAGTGTCCCCTTCTAGGTGATGGATGACACCCCATCCGTTTTCCTCTCTGGGTACTGGGGACATCAGTCCAGTGCCTCCAACCCAGGCCTGGTCCTTAATTGCTCTCAAAGCCCCTGAGCATCCCTGCTCTGCGAGGCTGGCTTAGCAGAACCAGCTGCAGAGGCTCTTCTCCATCTGGGATGATGTGAGTTCATGTCTGAACAGGCACATCTGTGGGTAGGAATGGGGCTGCCACAGCTGGGGGGCTGCCAGAGGGGGATTCCAGGCTGCCCCTGCTGCTCTCAGCCAGGCTGGGGGAGATCCACTGGCGCTGGTCTTCCCACGCTCTCCCCGGGGGATGTTCAGCCATGGCCTTCCCGACCTCTGTGCTGCAATCCTGTCTGAGCATCTTAGGCAGAGATATATTTTACTAGCATGGTAAAAGGGAAAGACAGCTTTGCTTTAATTTTATGAGCTCCAGAGTAGTTTGCCTGATTAGGAGCTGGCTGAGCTTAGCAAAGGCTCTGGCTTGGAGTTCACAGGGCGAATGGCGGTGGTGATTGAAAATGTTGTCTCTTCCCTACGCTCCTCCCTTGCCCATCACAACTGCTTTTCCTCCTGTGCCCCCATCTCTGCAGAGCCAGACGGGACCTTCTCCTCTCCCGTTCCCATCCCTTTGCAGAGAGATGCCAGCAATGACTGTGACAAGTGAGGCCAAGACAGAGTGCTCCTCGATTATCTCAGTGTGGGGTTTTCCTGTCTGTCAGTGCCCCAAAATTGTGCCTGGAACAATGGGATGGTGAAACTTGGCTGTAGCTGGGGATATGGCTCTGGGGAAGTTGCACCCTGGCTGCACATTTGGGGACAACATTTATAGAGTGGGGCAATGCTGTGGGGAGCCATCGGTGCCCCATGGGCAGGGCACTTGCAGCCTGCCAACCCCTGATCTCCAGGTTGCAGGACTGTCTTTACATCCTTTGGGAATCTTTGTGCTTCTGTTCTTGCAGCCTGCCACTGCGGGGCCTGGGTTCTGTGCTTTTGCTTCTTTTTTCCTCCTTTATTTTCCAGCCACTTTCACAAAGACACCTATTCTCCCCACACCGTGCCCTGGGGATTTACACAGAAAGCTCACCCTCAACATGGCAAAAGAAAGGCCCGGGCGGCCGGGAGAGGAAGCTCACACAAAATGTGGTGTGTGGCTCTTTGTGTCCCTTTTGTAATTCCTCTGCACAATGAACTGCCCTGGCCACCCACTAGCCCGGGGCTACCCCCAGGTGCCTCATCCCTCATGCCCCTCGATGTGGCAGCGGGCAGATGATGGGGATGCTCCTCGACAGGCAGCCGAGAGCACAGCCTTGTGCACACTAGGTTCGAAATTTGGGCAGGATGGAGATCGCCATGTTCCTGCAGCAGCAGAAAGCCCCTTGCGTTCCCGCTAGCCCCCAGGCAGAGCGCTGGGGGTCCCTCCGGCAGAGCCCTTCCATCAGCCCCGCTCTGACGGCTTTTAACATGCTAATGACCCTCTCAAGGGCAGGAGCAGCTCTGTGTAAAACCCATGTTCAGCCCTCGGTCATGGACATTTGCTCGGAGACACAGTGTTAAATATTTATCCACCCCGCCTCCCCCCAAGCTCCGCAGGCATTAACAATAGCGATTGCAACCGGCCCCTTCCCCCTCGCCGGGAACATGTGGCTCCCGGACCATGACAGCGAACGTTATCGTTTGTACCTGTGAATTATTGATAAGGTATAAGATAGTTCTTGCGGTGAAAAAATAATGAGAGGGAGAGGCTGCAGCCTGGCGGGGCAGGCGCTGCTTCAGACCCTCTTCTCCAGGGGCAAAATGGGCGGTGGGACCCTGTTCCTGCTGGGCCCATCCACCAGCTGACCATGCCGGCGCTCTGCAGCGTGTGGCCAGCACCCGGCTGCCGTTGTGCCTGGTGCCTCCTCTCGGCATGGGTCTGGCTGGCGCCTGTCCCCTCCTGGCTGTCCGCCACCTTTCCCGGGGGAGGTGGGCAGCTGCCCCTCCTCCCCGGCCCCACGCTGCCTGAGCCACCCTTGAGCCGGGGGACGGTCGCTCAGGCAGCTGCCCACGGGTCGTGGGGGTGAGCAGGGACATCCCAGCTCGGCGGGTCGGCTGCGCAGCCCGCGGTGCCGTGGTGGGGAAGGGGCAGGTATTGCCCGGCCCTGCAGACGCTGTGGCTCCAGTGAGCAGATGGGAGAGCCTTTCAGCTGGTAGGGCTGGGGGGCTCAGGAGGTCTCCAGGGGCTGAAGGAGGGAGAGTGGTCCTTGGCCTGTGGCTTTATGGCCACGGATACGCGCTGTCCCTGTGCCCTAATCTGTCCCTGGAAAAATGGGGATGATGCTGCTGAGTCTCTGGAAAGCAGGTGGCAGTCCTGAAAAGGGGTCACTTTCCTGGCTTAGGGCTGTCCTTTGGCTGGAAGCTGAATGCAGTGTATCCATCCCCACAGCCATGTCCCAGAGAGCCCCTGTGTCTGCCAGCTGGGGTGAATCTGGGCTCTGGCTCCGCTTTGCAAGCCTCTGGGCTGCCATGCAGGAAGGTGCAGACGGCTCAGGGGGATCTTGTCATGGTGGCGTGGGCAGTCTGATTAAAATGGTTCAAAGCCTGGCTTTGATGTACTTAGACCCTCAACTCTGCTGTGTTTTGCAGGGATTGCACGAGCAGGAGATTCCAGGCATTAGTGTGCAGATCTGGGCTGATCTGGGGCTACACATCTGCATCCCTGGGCTTGGTGCTGCAGAACCAGGGTCTTCCTCCCTCCTTAACCTCCCCAGAGTTCTCATTGGGTTGTGTGCATAAGGAAGCATTACTGGGAGAGGAGCACTGAATGGTCTTTCCACCGGCCTCAGAAGATGGGCTGGACTCCTGGAGGGGCCGTGTCCTCCCCTCTGCTGCTCCCCAGGGTGCTGATTTCCTGGGTGTGCTGGCACAAGAGTGGGTGAAAAATAGCAAAGGCTTGAAAGTGAGAATTAAGGAGTGATTAGAAGAGCATGTGCAGTGTGTCTGCATGCTGGAGGGACTGTGGGCGCCGTGCAGTGGGCGATGGGTTGCAGTGTGTGTGTATGGGCACAACAGGAGACACTCCCAGGCAGTGCAGCAGTGTGTGCGGAGAGCCTCCAGCCCGAGGGTGCTCCAGCATCAGGCAGAATTACCCTGAGTACAGGCTGCAGCATGGGAGCTGTAGCAAGGAAGGGGTTGTGTAGAGCTCCTCGCTCTCACTGCCGCAGAGCATCCCTGAGCAGGTGATTGATCCCAGCATTAAAGGCTCTGGGAATGTGAGCCCTTGTCTCCCCGCTCACCCTCCTGCTGCCTGACTTGCTTCCAGCCATGCAGCAAATACAGGCCAGTCCACTCGGATAGCAACTTTGAAGTGTGAATTTCAAACACGCGCTCTGTCATTCCCTCTCCCGTGTCTGATGGGAGGCAAAGGGAGCGGCAGGAGCACCAGGCACATTAAACAGCCCTGTTCAAAGCCTGGTACTGCGGCTCTCACTTGCAAGCCGGGTTAAGTTTGCAGGCAATTACCAGGTGGTGTTCCCTGCCTTTGGTCCTGGCCTTTTTCCTTGCTAACGGCCTGCTCTCTGCTTTGCTTTTAGGGGAAGAGCCTGGCACAAAAGCAGACATAAACTGCATTGGGCTGGGCTCCTGACTGCAAGTTACAGTGGGTGATGCTGCAGCCTCCTGTGCCCCATTCCATGGTCCCCATGGCTCCACCTCAGCACGGAATTGGGCTCACACCGAGCCAGAGTTGAGGACTGAGGAAGAGAAGCTTTTTGTGCAGGGGGCAAAGCAAGACAGCAGTACTTTAGCCCCCTACTCATGGGGACAAGACCAAATCCAAGCCCTTTTTTTCTCCAGCTGCATTCTGGCTAGAGGGGTGCAGTGGGAATGGCTCATCCTGTGCTGGCTGTGAAGGATGCTGCAGTATGCTCACGTGCTCAACCAGAGCTGTGGCTGTGTGTGCATGGGGAGGATCCAGCCCCTTGCCTGTGCGAGACAGAGGTGAGATGGCGCATGTGAACTTGACTTCATAAGACATCAAATGCGCTGTGGTGAGAGGAAAATTGGTTCTTGGAGCTCCTTTCTTCTGACACTGAGCAGCTCCCAGCTCCTGCTCCCCCCTCAGTGGGTGGATGGGTTGATAATATGAGGAAGCGCCTGCTCCCCTTCAAGCCACTGTGCCTGGGCTCTCATCTCCAGGCTCACCAACAATTTGCATTAATGCTTGCTTAACTAACTGGGAGCCCTCTTACATCCCGTTTGCCTTTGCTGGGAGGCGCACAGCTCATGAGGGCAGCAGGATTGGCAGAGACGTTTCTGGGCTGTCTCCTTGTGTGTCAGCAATCTCCAACCCTCAGAAAAAAACCCCTCTTTGCCAGAAGAGTGGGCCCTTTTCCCAATTTACTTCAAAAGATATCCTGGATTTCTGTCCAGCCAGGTCCCTGCACTGTTCCTGAGCAGGATTTCAGTGTGGGAGCTGGCTAATTTGCAGTATTTTACATATGTAATATGTTGTCAGAAATGCTTTTTAATGCCTGTAATATTTAATTAGGAGGCAGATTTCAGCAAATTAGGCAGGAATGGGGCTGTCTAATTAGTTATTGACGATTTCATATCCATGAATGTAATTAAGTAAAAGCTGGAGGCAAGCTCCCATGTATTCATCCACTCCCTTTTGGGGCTGCTCTGGGATGCAGCAGGGTTGGTGCTGGTTGTCTGGTCTTGGAGCAGTGTGTACCCATCCAGGGCTACTGCAGGGCTTTCCCCCTCCATGGAAGCCGTTCCCCATGGCAGGAATGCCCAGCCCACAGCCCCAGCTGCAGCAGGACGTCTCCCACCTTAGTCAGATCTCCAGCCTCCTCTTGCAGGGCTCTGACACCTTCTAGGGCTTGTGACATGCTTGTCTCTCAAACCTGGTATTTTTAATCTCAAAACTGATCTGGAATCTGACAAAATGTGAATCATCCAAGAGATGTAAGTGCAGGCAGAGTCCTGGGCAGACTGGAGTGTATTTTTAGACCGCACGTGTTGGAATTTGACTGTTTCTTAGGGAAAAGAAGAGGTTTTCAGATCTGAGTGCCTAGCTCTGGCCATGCTGGGAGCTCTGCTACTGGCTCTGCATTGCATTGCCTGCCTTCCCATGGCAGCATAGGAAGGAGGATGAGGGCCAGGTTGTGCTGCACAGCCTCTGCTCACCTCTCCCATTGCAGAGGACGATGCTGGGGGTCCAAGCCCTGCGTGTCCCCACGAGCCAGCTTATCCCCCACTGTGAGCTCATGGCATGGGCACATGCATGCAACCAGGGTTGACAACTCACTCTTCTGCTGGCCCCAGCCCACAGCTGTGGCTCCAGCAACACCTGGAGCCAATCACTGGGTCACTCCCCGGAGTATGGGTGTCTCTGGGGCCACCAGCACCCAAAGCTACATCTGTAGCCCAGCCATGCTGCCATGTCCTTGCACTTACGACAGTCATGATGACACACATCCCTCACCAGGGTGCCCTGAGATGGTTCCTGCTGCATCCTGTGGCAGGATCCCAGTCTGTAATGCCCCCACTGTGAGATGGGGCTCCCCTGGTCTCCCACTTCCCTCCAAGAGGGCTGTTACCTGCCCAACTGCACTGGTCTGGGTCTTTCTCCCTCTGTGGGATTTGCAGTCAGGACCCCACTGTTTGGGAGATTTCATCCCCTCTTTTATCTTGGCGGTTGGAAGCTGGGGAGCCGATAATGATGAAGGAGTGTAAATGTCAGCAGGAAACCAGCTTCAATCAGAACTGTTAAAAATAAACCCACCAGGCCTGCTCTGGCAGGGGTAATCAGCCTCAGCAGCTCCTCTCCCCAGATCCTAGAGCACGAGCCACAGCTGTGCTGAGCAGCACCAGGACCACCTGAGCAGCCATGCTGGAGGCTGGCTGCAACCTTGGCAGCTCCAGCCCCGGCCAGCAGCTCCCTTGGACTTGTGGTGAGCAACCCCCTAAGCCAACCAGGGTGAAGGGTCCCATTTCCTAGACAACTCCCTGATTCTCCTCTCCATAGGAATCCCCATTGCAGTCCTGGCTGCTCTTGAGCTCAGCCAGGCTGTGGCAGGAGATGGGAACACGCAGGTAACACAGCCCCTGGCTGTTCAGGGACATCCACAGGGTAGAGTCAGCTACAGGCTCTTGGGATCACAGAGCTGGTATCCCCACCATGAGTCAGATGCGCTTGGAGCAGAGAAAAGGAGGTGCATTGTTAACCCCAAAGATAATTAACCTCAGGGCAGTTTGAAAAGGGATGTGGGGCTGCCCCATCATTTGAGCTTTAATATTAAGATTGAAGGTTTGTGTGAGACCCCCAGGTGCCCACAGACTCAGGGCCAGGGCTCTCCAGTCTGTGCCTTGTGGTGGTGTGCTGCTGTTGGGCATGGTACTCCTCCAAGGCTCCATGCATGCATGGATTGGAGAAAGGGCGGAGGAGCACCCAGATGCGCCTCCAGCAACTCATTTCTGCCTCCCCAAAACAAGGAGGGGCCGTTGATCCCCAACACAGGCGAGGTCTGTGCGGCAAGGGCTGCAGCTGTACTCACCACCTGCAGGCAGAGGCTTCCCCAGACCCGTGGCGTGGTTTTGTGCCGGAGGCTCTTCAAAGAGCTGCCCAGTGGAGGGAAGCCTTCTGGGTTGGGGTGCAGCTTCCAGTCCCCTGTGGCATGGCCATGACTGGGTGCTGCTCCCCCAAACCCTCTCGGGAGCAAGGTTTCTGGGGAAAGGGCAGCCCCAGCTTGGGCCCAGGCTTGTGGCAGAGCTTAGCCATCCTTCCAGCAATTTTTATCCTGGCTTTGATGTGTGTCACACGAGATGGAGTCTCTTTATCTTCCTGTTGGGTTTTTCCTGCAGTGTATCCCTGTGTTTGATTCCCGTGCTCAGGTGCTCTTGCAGCCTCACACTCACTTCGCCGTTTGCCACCCTCCTTTCCTATTGGACTTCTCCTGTCGAGGCTGTTTCCTTCCAGCCCTGTGTAAAATCACATCTCTTTTACCAGCTGTTGGGCAGGATTTGAGATGTCCCACTGGCTCCATCCTGGCTGCCAACAAAGCCTGATGCTTTTCACCTTGCAGTGCATCTCCCACTTTGCATTCCACTGCCAGCTGCTCCCAAGTGCTTTCAGGAAGCCCCAGGCTATGAGACGCAGCTGCTGCTGGGGCAAGAGTTTACCTGTCTTAGTGCTTGGGCCGAGTATATGGAGTGTGAAGGACCCTTAGACATGTCAGGGCATCTTGCCAAGTAACTCCAGCTCTCTTACTAGGTTCGGAATCGGTTCCAGAGCATTCTCCAGCCCACAGGGAGTTTGCTTTAGCTCTTCTCAAAGCTGGAGCAGTTGCTGTCCCAAGGCCTGCAAAACTGAGGAGCAGCATCATAGATCCACAGCATTGCTTCTTGGCTCACCAAGATCTGGGACAGATCTGGGACAGCCGGGATGCAATTCTCAGCTTGGCTCAGCCTCATTCACACCTCAGAGGAATCCAGGAGGGCTGGCAGGGCTGGCTTCACACTTATTAGCAATTAAAAGACTCAGAGCTTGGGAGTCAATTAGCTCTGAGCTCCGCAGTGCCGCAAACCCAGGGGATGAGCCTGCTAACAAGAGCTGCAGCCAGATCCCCACAGGGCTCGTGGCTGGCTCGCCAGAAGAGCTATTTGCTTTTTCATTTACACCTTGGATGAGTGTTGCAGCATGGAGTTCGGGGTACTACTGGCGTGAGCTACCAGGCAGGGAGCACACACTGCGTGCTGGAGGATGCAAAGCTGCCTGGCGGGCAGGGCTGGAGCCTGGCACTTCTCACAGCATTGCACAGTTGTGCATGGAGTCATGATGGAGTGAGGGGGGATTGACCTTGTCCTAACTATCACAGAGCTACACGGGAGGGTCTTGCTGTGGCACACTGCTGTCTGCTGGAGGGAGAGCCACGCATGGTCCAGCAAATCCCTGCCACCACCCCCAGCTCGCTCTGTCCCAAGCTCTGGAGCTGCTGGGCTACTCTGATTTGCTGGACTTCCTGGGATATGTGGGTCCATGAGCATTGGGGTCCTCTGCTCTGGGCAGCAGTTTCCCTCTGCAGGACTGGGGGGTCTGGGGAAAGGATTGTCTCTGTGCCTTTCATTTGCAGCATGTGGGGAACATGCTGGAAATGAGCGGGGCGATGCAGATGTGAAGCAGGTAGGTGCACAGGCTGGAGGACAGTGTGGGAGCTGGAAAAACATGCTTTGGTGGAGGGTTTCTGCAGGGATTTCCCACTACTAGAGGGTGAGACAGAAGTGAAAACATAGAGGGAGGAGAAAAGGCTTGCTGAACATCAGGGCTGAGGGGACTTGGGTCGTGATAGGCAGGGATGCAGAAAAACAGGAGGCTGTGCAGCGATGGGGCCAATGACTGGGTGCCTCAGCATCCAGTGGCAGCGGGACACTGAGGCTGTGAGCAGGGCAGGTGCAGTTTTAACACTTGGTGTCCAGACAGACACTTGCTGGAGGGAACGAAGCAGAGGGTGAGGAGCCAGGGTAGACGTGTCAGCCACACAGCAGGTCCCTTTGCAGAAAGTGACAGGCTGGCTACTCCTGCGGATGCACTGCAGGACACTCCCTTGCTCACCCCGGGCTCTGCCAGACCACAGGGCACTGGACAACGCAGGTGCTGTGGCTTTCTTAAGGTACTTTGGGTTGCTGGGGAACTGGTGGTGATGCCTTAGCCTCATGTTGGCTCCCCTTCCTGCCGATAACGAGGTTGAAGGAACAAAGGGACACTGTGGGGAGGGGGCGGTGACAGGCATGCAGGGTTTGCAGCTTGTTATTTCACTTGTGTTTCCATTAAAGCTGCTGCTTTTAACTTGTTTCAATCTCTGAAGAGGCTCCAGGGGTGTGTAGCAGATGCTTTATTCCCCCTCCCTCCCACCCTCCCCTCTTTTCCTTGGCCAGCTCCCCTTGTTCCCATAGCATCCCCCTTCCCACGGAGGCCGAGTCCCGTAGCTCTGGCATTGCAGCGCAGCCCACGCAGGAGCCGATCCTTTTTGGAGCCATAGAGCTGCTTGGCAAAGCCTGGCTTGCACAAATGCCTTCCCCACACGGATCATCCCACTCGCAATGGGCGTTGCATGTCCCCAACTTCCCCCGTGTCCAAACAGGGGGCTGCTGGTGCTACCCGTGGTGCGTGCACTCCCACACCTCAGCATCCCTGGTGTCCCCCCGGCACACACAGACACCGTGGTCACACCCTGGGGTGGTACCAGCGAGAGTCAGTTGCTGGTGCTCTGGTAAAGACAGCGGGTCATGGCGCAGGTCAGCAGTGTCCCTTTGAAGGCACTGAGATTTATGCATGCCCTGAAGTGTTTTGCTAAGTCAACACCACCATGCTGGGGCTGGGACTCCTCTCGATAACTGTTGCCAGAAGCATATGTTGCCTTTTACACATGCTCTGCTTGTCTGTCCAAGCAACAAACCTCTCCAGCTTTAATGTTTTTGAAAGCATCTGCATCTCCTGGGAGGGAAGGGACCAGGGCTAGAGCCTGGGGTTGGCACAGCGCTTTGGGAGGGCAGGGTAGTATGTGTGAGGCATTCTCGCTGCTCTGGCATTGTCCACTTTTACTCTTTGCTGTGTGGACTTTGTGGACAGGAAGAATTTGTTGATAGGGTTTGTGTTGCTGAGGTCTGTGGTCTGAGATGCTCAGCACATCATGGTGATGGTGTCAAGCTGTGTGTTGCCTTGCTACAGCAAGGGATTATTTTGTCCTTATATATGAGGGCCTGGCAAGGAGGAGCTCTTGTACATTGTTTTCACAATAAGACAAGAAATATTATTAAAAGAAACCTCAGGTGGGGATGGGTGCAGCTCTCCTAAGGGAAGTGATTATTTATTTTTACTTGGACCAGAGTGGATGTGACCTGGTGCGAAGAGATGCTGATGATGCTGGTCTTTTTGGGAGGACTGTCCCATGACCTGGAATGACATCACCCACCCTGGGTGGTGTGTGAGCAGGTGATGATGTGGATACGTAGCCCTTGCACAGAGAAAGGGGCCCTCAGGGCCAGCCAGCCTGTGTGATTCAGAGCATGGGGACCCTGCAACTTGCAGGTGGGAACATGAGCTCCATTTTCCAGCAGGGAGGCTGTAGAGTTATGCATGAAAGGGCATATAGAGGCCAAACTCCTCACCCCACCAAGGAGCAATGAGCCCTGCACAGGGCAGGAGAGGCCAGTGGTAGTGCTGTGGTGGTTAGAAGGATGGCTGGATGTCCTCATCTCTAGGACCCCTGTAGGGACACCACCCTGCCTTTGCACAGTGCTTTGCTGTGCCACAGAGATATCTTCTGTGCTGAATATAGATTGCTGCCACCATCCTTGTCCCCGCTGTCTATATTGTCCCTGCTCCATGCACGCTTTCCCAGTATCCATCAAGGCAGCCTGGGTTGGGAGGTAGTTTCTGTGGCTGCAGGTTGCCGTCTCCCCCAGCTCGCTGCGGGCTGTGGCAACTGGAGCTAGGAGGATAATGAGATCTTAATAGTCCAATTATATCCCATCGATTTACTCAGCACGTAATTGTTGGCGTCTGGGGCTGCCTGATGAACCGCTCCACTCCGGCTGCCAGCAGGGAGGGCAGTGCCACCCCGCCCAGCCTGGGATGCTCCTCACAGCAACCAGCTGTTCCCCCTTGAACCCCTGCAGCAGCAGTGCCTCCCTCCCTCCGCCTTCCAACTCACTGTCCCCTACTTCCAGGAGGGGTGGGAACAAGAGTGACAGGCAGAGATTGGAGCAGGGACCCTGGTACCCTGCCCTTGTGGGGCATGCCAGCATCAGGCTGACCCCAGATTGACGTCCTGGGGAGCGGAAGGATTGTGCATCTCCACCTGCCACTAAAATAGGCTGATGGGAGATGTGATTCCTGGTGGGTGGCAGTCCCTGCCAGCAGAGCAGCGGTGGAGCCATTGTCCATGCCTAGCAGCCTGCACTGCCCGGTGTGGCACTACCAGAGGTGTGCTCAGCTGGTGTCCTGCCAGCAGGAGTCAGCTCCTGAGCATCCACCTGTAGTGTTCTTCCCACAGCATGGCATGGCAGGTGCATCTCTGCACTTTGCTTCTATTAATTTTCATTTTGAGCTGGTTGTAGCTGAGACCCATGGACTCCTAATTTGGAGGATTCACTCTTAATTGTGATTTTAAGCCTTTATGCTTATGTTGGTCATCCATGTTCTAGCATTGTGAAAAGCAGCAAATAATGTTCTTCTCCTCCCACATCATCCTGCGTTGGACCCTGTGCCAGCCCCTTCCATTTCCCTTTCTGGTCCTCGCCAAAGCACGTTTTCCAGAGTCCCCACAATGTCTTTCCGGAGTGGCAGGGGCTCATGCTGAGCTCACCACGCTACACCTTGGCTTGTTTGTACCCATGCATCAGACTCTGCCATCCCACCTGGTCTTGTGCAAACGGCACAAGCAGTGGGTGCTGCAGCTCCTGCACTGAAGTGAGAACTGGAAGTGCAAAACCCCAGGGGGACTCTGGGCTATTGACTACTAATGTGAGTGCTGATTAGTCTATCGATCTTCTGTAATGCAGGAGTCTTTCTGTCCCTTCAGCTCACCCCCTGTCACCTGTCAGGCAGTGAAGGTGGTGGTGTGAACAGCTGTGCTGGCGGGTAAGCCCAGTCTCTGCTCATCCCTCTGCCCTGAACAGGCTGTTCTGGGACAAACAGCATGTGTGGGGTGATCTGAGAGACACTGGGCTGTTTAATAGATGCTGGTGTCACGGTCCTTGCTGGTTAGTCCAGGTAGGCCCTTTGGCTTGGGGAAATGCTGTCTGCTCTCTGGCAACCCCCAGTGAGGCGAGGCTGGGATCCGAGAAGCACCTGTCCCAGCCTGAAACACTGGCGCTCCCTAGGGCTGGTGGCTTTGGTTGTGAGGACAGCTGCCTTGTCTGCTCGAGGCTTGCTGGATGGTTGCTGTGGCTGAACTGGTGCCTGCAGTGACTGGTCTCAGCACCAGTGGAACGGAGCTGCTGGGGCAGTGCCTGACCTGTGAGCAGGGCCCTGTCAGGCATTTTTGTCGTGGGAGCTGTGGGCTGGCAGAGGCTGAAGAGTTAATGCCTTCGATCTGCCCCAGTGAGTGGGAGAGGGTCTGGGAGACCATGGGATGATAATGAATTTCCAGTATGGATGCTGGGGAGGAAACAAGCTAAAGAGGAGAGCTGGTCCCTGCACTTCACCTGCCTGGAGCTGGCAACTGGTCCTGTGTGTGCAGGCACTGCCAGGGCAGAAAGTCACTCACCTGCTGCAGTGTGGCTCCACAGCCCTTGCCAGCATGGCTGGGACATGACACGGGCTGCAACTTTGGCCTGGACAAGGTTCCCGTGTGGCTGCTGACACTGGGCAAGATGGACCTCTGTACCACCAACGGAGCCAGCCCCAGTGGCCACTGCCAAGCCAGGCTGCCTGGCGAGGGCAGCGCCTTGCCGGAGGGCTGCCAGGCCGCCCCAGCACTCTTGGCAGGCAGCGGGGGGCTTGGAGGACACGGGGCCAGCGCCACTGGGAAGCAATTACCTCCCTGCTGCGTCCAGCCCTAATCCCCTCACACGGCGCGCAAGGAGCCGGCTCGCCAAACAAGGCTCAATCAGGTTAAAGTGTGAAGTCAGGATTAGCTAAAAGAATGAGAGCGTGGTAATAGCCCCGGCCTCCTTGCCTGGCCGCCGCAGCCCCGCTGCGGCCCCCTCCCTCCCGCCCGCCCTCCGGCCCACCGGGCTCTTGCCGGGGAGATTAAGGCTGCCGGGGTTTGTTTGCCTGAGTGGGCTCCCCACTGGGAAGCCATGTCGAACAGTTTTGCTCGGGCGCCCCGCTAAGCGCCGGGCAGGGCGTCGCGCTGGGGGGTTGGCTCCTGCCGCCGAGCCCCTGCCAGCCCCGAGGAGCCGCGTCCCTGTGCCTGGCTCCTCGCCGAGGCTCCCCGGGAACCGGCGGCAGTGGGATGGGGCTGTGGCTGCCAGGAGAGACAGTGCCGGGGCACCTCCTGACCCGCCACAGATACTGTGCCGACAGCCAGCATGCACACAGTGGGGCCAGGCAGCAGGGTGTAAGATCCGATCCCAAAACCTCAATCCCTAACCACTGCCATCGTTCACGCTGCCCAGCCAGGGAGGACTTGTGTGGATATAGTCTGGCCATGAGGCTTTCAGGGGATATGGAAGAAAAGTGGGGGCCTGCCTTCTTGCTGTCTCACAGCTGCGGGCTGGAGCTGGCTGCTGCTGTTGTACAGGCAACTGCTGGGTCAGAAATCCCTGTGAGAGGTGAGCATGGGGACAGAGATGTCCTCCATCACCTGCATCCCTTGGCATCCTTCTCTCTTTGCACCCCTGGGACTACCAGAGCCCTCTGCACCTTGTGCTGTGCAGGGACAAACTCCAGCTGCATGGTCCTCTGGGACCACAGCATGGGGATGGAAGCACAGTAGCACTGTGAACGGGCTGGCTGTTTGGTCATCCCCTGGATTCAATAACCACGAACTCTTAAACTTAGGACAATACCTGGAAGTGAAAACAGAAAAGGCAGTGACACTGGCTGTGACAACTACTCTGTCTGTGCCCGTCAGCTGGTCCCCAGCGGGGCTGTCAGTGCTCGTGGTCACCGCTGCAAGCTGGCACTCCACATGTGATGACAGTGGCACACTTGTATTTGGCAGGGCGCAAGGCGGCACCGATGCAGCCGCCGCGGGTGCTGCGAGCGGCACGGCGGAGTGAGGAGAAGCCGTGCCATCTGCTGTTTCTTCCACGCCAAAGTGTAAAGCAAACATAGCTGGGAGCTATGAAACACCAGGAGGGAAAGGGCCGTGCCTTGTTCCAATGCCGGGGCCCCAGGATCCCACAGGCAAAGCATGTGTTTGTCCTGGTGTCGTCAGCTGTGTAACCATGCAATCGAATCTCAGCCCAGCACCGGGGCCTTGCATCCAGCGTCTGTCCCTCTTGGCTTTGGTACCCCCAATGGCAGCACTTTATCGGTGACTGTCACAAAAAGCTGTGAAGGGGAGAAGCCTCGCAAAGTCAGTTGCAACCTTCTAGTAGCATTTCCCTCACGAGCTGTAAATGAGCAGCTTGGAGACAGACGCCAGGGTTTACTCCCTGGGCGCGCTGGGACTCCCATGTGCTCCAAGCAGAGAAATGTGAGCGAGCTTTCCATGGGGGAACCAAAGAAGCTGCAGGCAGGATCTGCCTGGGCAGGCAGTGCCAGAGCTGGGAGAGGGGTGCAGAGCACTGAAGTGTGGTGCTCACTGCTGTGACGGGTTTAATGTTGTAGGATAGGCAGCTGCCAAGAAGGAATGCAGTGCATTGAATGAATTCACCTGGAGGGTTCATAGAATCATAGAATGGTTTGGGTTTGAAGAGACCTTAAAGATCATCTAGTTCAAACCCCTGACCATGGGCAGGGATGGCATCCTCTAGATCAGGTTGCTCAGTACCCCATCTAGCCTAGCTTTGAACACTTCCAGGGATGGAGTATCCACAGGTTCTTTGAATAACATGTTCCAGTGGCTCACCAGCCTCACAGTAAAGAATTTCTTCCTGACATCTAGTTTAAATCTCTCCTCGTTCAGTTTAAAATTGTTTAAAACTGTTCCCTCTATCACTGTCTGCCCGTGTAAAAAAGTTGCTCTCAGTCTTTTCCAAAGAGTTTTCTAAGGGATACCTTCTGGTAGCTAAAAGAGAAGTGAGGAATTGGTGAATACTGTATTTTTCTGAAAGGTCCCCAGGCTCATTGCATTCCCAGCAGAGTATGAGGAGAAGACATATGCATCTGAAGGGGTGCTGGGATATTGGAGACTGCTGCAGGTGTTTGGTCCTTCCCCTTTGGAGAGGGTAAGGGGACCCCAGTCTCTGGGCCAGCCCAGAGTTCTGGGAACAGGTGGCGCAGTCAGGGCAGGCAGAGCAGGCAGTGCAAACAGGGCAGGGAGCACAGGCAGCTCAAGCAGTGGGAAAGACAGCGCAGGCAGCACAAACGGGACAGAAAGAGCACGCAGGGCAGCCTGGCAGTGCCGCCACGCGGGTTGCTGCGAAACTGCGCCTGCTGCTCGCAGATGAACTGGGCTTTTCCTCCTCCAGCAGCCTGGACCGTTCCCCAGGCAGCACCTCCCTTCCTCTGCAGCAGGAAGGATGCTTTGCCAGCCGTGTTTCGTTGCCCGGGAACAACTCAGAGAGATGCACAAACTGTGCGGGGGGCAGGGGCTGATGCATCGCACTGGGACCGTATGACACCTCTTTGATGGCTGGGTGTCCCACTGGAGGGCGAGGCAAGCCCACTGTCCTTGTGTTTTCCTTCTCATCATGCATCTGTGTAAGTGATGCTGGTGCTTCCTTCTGGGAAAATTTTCTTGGTGTTGCAGTGAAGCTTTTGGCTGGGGTGAAATCCCAATTTGGAGACCTCCAGGTACTTTGCAAGCAACTTGTGCACCATGCTGAACCCATTTTCTGAAGGAAATGAAGGAGGAACGTGGATGCTATGCCTCCATCCTGAGCCAGCCCAACAGCTGTAGGGTACCATTAGCAAACAGGCTTTGTTATGTTGAAGCAGAGCTGGTGAGCACTGCGTGTGAAATGCTGACATCTGTGGACGCCCGAAACCACCTCTTGGGGTTGGGAGGGGGGTGTCTGTGTGGCCTGTGTAATTCTGGGGGACACTTAATCTGTGTGGGATGCCCTGGTCCTACTCTTCACTCACCCATGGACTTGCATGGATTTGCATTGGGAAAATGCTATATTTTGCCTCAGTTTTGCTATGCCAGGAAGGAGGTGGGAACTTGACCTCCTGGCCCAGGGGTGGCTGGAGCAGGATTGTGCTGGCATGGGGCTGGGAGCAGGCAATGCAGTTGCAAGTCAAGTGCTGACTATTAGGGTGGGAGAGGGAATGGGTGTTTGGGAGCCATGGGGAACAAATACAACAGACAGGTCCTCTTAGAGCTGAGCCAGTCCACCCAGACCCTACTTGCAGTGAGATTTTTGGTCTTCATGGTCTTTAAAGCCAGCCAGGCATGGTGGGGGATCTGACCTGCTGCCAGCCCTGCAACACAGAGCCCTTGCTGGCTTGGCATGCTCTGGCACTGCAGAGCAGGTGATTGCACAGACAGTGCCCTGCAGTGATGAAGTAAATAATGACCCGATTATTCATGCCCTCTGAAGTGCAGGTCAGGCTCCATGGGAATGCCTCCTGGAGCCACTAAGTGTAATTACCAGTTAATCAGCAGGGACCTGTAATTATAGCAGTCAGAGACTATTTAAGTATGGAGGGTTTTCCCAGAGCTGTGCCATTTGGCTCTGCTTGTCAGAGCCAGGGACAGCAGTGCCTGGGGAGCTCCAGTCACTTTTGGCCACCATGGATGGAGCCAGACTTGCCTCAGGATGGCCAGCAGAGCAGTGGTCATCCAAGGACCTGAAGCCAAATTACATTGTCAGAGCCCCCTGAGGGATGACGGAGTGCCGGGCATGCCCCTGCCTGTGGATGCCCTGCTCCCATGAGATATCACACTTTGCAGACACCGCTCATTTTCCTTCCTGCCTCTTTTTTCTGCAGGGACCTGAGTGAGAATTTCATCCAGGCCATCCCCAGGAAAGCATTCCGTGGGGCCACCGACCTCAAGAACCTGTGAGTCCTGTCCGTGTTAGGCATGAGGGAGTTTGGGGTCAGGTCTGGTGGCAGGAAGCATTGGAAGTGCCTGTGCTGTCTCTGCCTGGGATGTCCCAGCAATTCTCCCTTTTTCTCCCTTTTTCTCCCTTTCTCTTGCAGGCAACTGGACAAGAACCAGATCAGCTGCATTGAGGATGGGGCTTTCCGCGCCCTGCGGGGGCTGGAGGTCCTGTAAGTGGCCGGAGGCAGGTTGGAGCCTCCAGTCTGCAAGCCCCATGAAGGGTGAGGGTGTCCTTGGGTGTCCCCGCTTGCTGAGGTGTTGCAGGGACATGCCCAGCTTTCTCCCTGGCCTCAGGGAGGGTCTGAGCAGGGGTCTAGTACCACTGCTGCAGAGCTGTGCTCCAGGGCCTGATTGTGCCCTGAGGGACCACCTGGCTGCAGCTGGCTGTGGAGAGGACAAGCCTGGAAAGGGCAGCAAGTCCTGTCTGGGCATTTGGGCTATCTCCAACCCATGCTTCTCCATCCATTCACCCTGCACCAGATTGCTCCCAGGGGTTGGTGCCATCTGGACCATCTCACGTTCCTATTTATAGCCTGGCTGCTCTGACCTGTCCCCCTTTGTCTTCCTGCAGGACCCTGAATAACAACAACATCACTTCTATCCCTGTGTCCAGCTTCAACCACATGCCCAAGCTGCGGACGTTGTGAGTGCCAGGCCCGTGAGGGTGGGGGGGCCTCCTGGGCTAGAGTGGGATGTCCCCAGCTCTGCTGCTGGCGCTGGTGGCTCAGCAGTGCTGGGACAGCACCATGGGGAGGGAATGAAGGGGATACCCCTGCAGAGCATTCACAAATACTGCCGTAAGGTGGCCTTGGCAACTGGCACAGATGCTCTTGGGCTCCTCCGTATCTCCCTCTGAATGCCCCCAGCTTTTGGGATGAGCCAGGCTGGGGCATCTGGAGGGCGGTGGGGTGGGCCGGAGCTGTTCTGTGGCTGCTGACCGCTCCGTCCGCCTGCAGCCGCCTGCATTCCAACCATCTCTTCTGCGACTGCCACCTGGCCTGGCTCTCGCAGTGGCTGCGCCAGCGCCCCACTATCGGGCTCTTCACCCAGTGCTCTGCTCCTGCCCAGCTCCGCGGCCTCAATGTGGCTGAGATCCAGAAGAATGAGTTCAGCTGCTCCGGTGAGGGGGACGGGGAGGTGGTGGGTGCCAGGGCAAGGACACGGGCCAGAGGGACAAGACTTGTCCCACCAATGCAGCCCGCCTCCACTCCCTGCCACATGCCCCAGCTCAGAGCCTGGGTGCACGCTGTGGGTTCATCTCAGGCCAGCACAGTCCTTGGTGTGGGAACAATATGAGCACAGTGGTGCCCTGTCAGTGTGACAGTGCATCAGTCTGTGCCCCTGGAGCTGTGTGCCTTTTGCAGGGGGTTGGGGTGCACCAGAACCTTACGCACCTGCTCCAGAGTGCCATGAACTCTCCCAGCACACTGAGCTGTCACCAGGGTCCCTTCTTCAGGGTGCTGCCACATACTGGTCTGGCCCGGCCCAGCTCTTTGCAATTCGCCTGCTGGCTGCTTCCCTGGCAGGACAAACGGACTCAGCACATGTCCAGCTCTGCAGCTTGTCCTCTGGCTCCTGCCCAGCCATGTGCACTTGCAGCAATGGCATCGTGGACTGTCGGGGCAAGGGGCTGACGGCCATCCCTGCCAACCTGCCTGAGACCATGACAGAGATGTGAGTATGGCCCCACACTGTCACTGCTGGGCTGTGGGTGACTCAAGGCACTGGGGATATAGGAGCAAACCCCTCAGCCACCCCACAGGGCAGCAGGCCTTCCTTGCCCTACTCTCACACTGCCCAGATTTAGCCCTGGATTTAGCTGCATTAAAAATGTAAATAGAGAAATAATCTCCTTAGGGGAATCCAATTACGGTGCAAAGCCCCTGCTGGGACGGCACACAAAGCATGTGGGAGGCAGCAGGCACCCCCAAACCCAAAGTGCTGGGGAGGAGAGGTGTTTCCTCCACCCCAGCCACCATGGTTCCCCCACCTCTCCCTGATGGAGAAAGCCCCAACCACAGGATGTGAGTTGTCTCTGGGCAGAATGGTGCTACACCTGTGGGGTAATTTACTGCAAGCTTCGGGGTCCTGCAGCCCCCAGCCCTGTCAATGGGGTGCTGGGGCTTGACCAGTCCTAGAGCCCTTATCTCTCCCTCTTCTCTTTGCAGACGTCTGGAACTCAATGGCATCAAGTCCATACCCCCAGGTGCCTTCTCACCCTACAAGAAGCTGCGGAGGATGTAAGTGTGCAGCCTCTACCAGCTCACCCCGAAGCCCAACACCCTTCACTGTGCTGGCCACTGCCATGAGCCTCAGTCCCCAACTCTGGTGGGCATGGGCCACCTGCTGTGACATGGGTGCCTCATATGGCATGGGAGGGGGTCTTGGATACCCTCAGGTCTGTATATTGGTGTTGAGGGTGGTCCCCTGTACCTAGAGAAAGGGTGGGGACCTGGGGAAAGAGAAGAGGGGACCAGGCCACCTTCTCCCTTTGGATTTCAGAGACCTGAGCAACAACCAGATCTCAGAGATCGCCCCCGATGCCTTCCAGGGGCTGCGCTCACTGAACTCCCTGTAAGTGCCCGCGCTGGGGTGGGGTGGACACTGCACCCCTTTAACCATGACCCACACCACTCGCCCCATCTCTCTCACACCAACCTTTCTCTCCCAGGGTGCTGTATGGCAACAAGATCACAGACCTCCCCAAGGGTGTCTTCGGGGGACTTTTTGCCCTGCAGCTGCTGTAAGGCGCCAGTGGCCGTGTGGGATGATTTTCAGGGACACAGGGAAGCAGGACTGATGTCGCTGGCACCCTTGGTGCAGTCAAGGTGGGGTCCCCAGACTCACGTCCCTCTCTCCCTGCCAGGCTTCTCAATGCCAATAAGATCAACTGCATACGGGCGGACGCCTTCCAGGACCTGCAGAACCTCTCGCTGCTGTCACTCTATGACAACAAGATCCAGAGCCTGGCCAAAGGCACGTTCACCTCCTTGCGAGCCATCCAGACCCTGTGAGTGTCCACACCAGCTCCAGTGCCTGGGCAGGCAAGCCTTTGGGAGGGGAACATCTCCACAGCAGGAGCTGGCAATCACCCACTACCCCTGGTGGTGTGTCACCCACTGTCCCCGGCACAGGCACCTGGCCCAGAACCCTTTCATCTGTGACTGCAACCTGAAGTGGCTGGCAGATTTCCTCCGTGCCAACCCCGTTGAGACCAGCGGAGCGCGCTGTGCCAGCCCCCGGCGCCTGGCCAACAAGCGCATCGGCCAGATCAAGAGCAAGAAGTTTCGCTGCTCGGGTGAGAGCTGTCCCCATCCCTGTCATGGGCGCCCTGTGGCACGGCTGTCCTTGGTCGTGTCCCAGCCTGGTGTGCTCAGAGTGCTGATGTGCTTTTTTTTCCACAGCCAAAGAGCAGTATTTCATCCCAGGTGAGCAGAGGAGCCACACAAGAGTGTGCGTGGGTGTGTGCATGGTGCCTTTTGGCTAGGCTGCCTGCAGGGGTGGTTGTGCCAGAGCCCCATGGTCTGACCCAGCAGGACCACACCACATTTCCCGTGTGCTGGGTACCAGGATGTGTTGTGACATCTCCTATTGTGCCGTTATCTGCATGGGCATAGCAGCATCCCCAGGGTCCAGCTCTGGTTGCAGGAGGGTGGTGGGCAGAGCAGCACCCCATGTACTCGGGACAGATATCCCTGCAGATAAGCTACTTTTGTCATGGAGAAGAGTAATACGTGCACAGGGGCTGGAATGAGGGGAGCTGGGGAAGAGAACAAGACCAGGTGGGGGTGTGGGAGGATCAGAGGAAGAGGGGGCAGGTGCAGCTCCCTGTGCCTATGTCCATGGGAGCCCATGCTGCCTACGCCATCCTGCAGGGACAGAGGATTATCAGCTGAACAGTGAGTGCAACAGTGATGTGATCTGCCCCCCAAAGTGCCGCTGTGAATCCGGTGTGGTCGAGTGCTCCAACCTGAAACTCACCAAGATCCCAGATCGCATCCCGCAGTCCACAGCTGAGCTGTAAGTCTCCTCTCTCTCACCCTGCCTTCCCTCCTGCAGCAAGAGCCTTGCTGGCGCTGGGGTTTGCCTTAGAATTTGGGCTGTACCAGGCACTTCACAGCCATCTCCTGAGTTCTTTTCCTTGCTGCCCACTCCAGGCGCCTGAACAACAATGAAATCTCCATCCTGGAAGCCACTGGAATCTTCAAGAAACTCCCACATCTGAAGAAAATGTGAGTTATCAGGCAGGCACAGCCACATCAGGAGTGCTGGGAAGGCACGTGGGGGTCCTGACTTTCGGGCAGGCTGAGGTGTGAAATGAGGTGTGAAATGTCCCAACCTGAGGGTCCCCTGAGGGACTGGCATCACAGGGTGCTCAGTGGGAGGCAGGGTTCAGGACAAGGTCGGGGCAGAGCTCCCATCCCATCCTGCTTTCTTCTCTTCGCAGCAACCTCAGCAACAACAAGGTGTCGGAGATTGAGGATGGGGCCTTCGAGGGGGCATCCTCTGTCAACGAGCTGCACCTCACTGTCAACCAGCTGGAGTCTGTGCGGAGTGGCATGTTCAGGGGCCTGGACGGGCTGAGGACACTGTGAGTCCCCCCTCCTCCATGAGCACAGGGATGGGGACATCCCTACTCCTTGCCTCCCTGCAGGGCCAGCTCAGGAGTGCCTTGCCCCTCAGCTGGCTGTATCCAGAGCTGGGGGGGCAGGTTTTTGCTGATCAGGGACTGGTTCAGGCTCATCTTGCTGCCCAGCACTGAGGTGGGCACAGCCCGGGCATTGCTAAGGTGGGTTTCCCCCGTGGCACCTGCCCATGTTGTAGGTGCCCTTGTTCTCTTCCCTCTTCAGGATGCTGAGGAACAACCGCATCAGCTGCATCCACAATGACAGCTTCACGGGGCTGCGCAACGTCCGCCTGCTCTCCCTGTATGACAACCAGATCAGCACCATTGCGCCGGGCGCCTTCGACACGCTGCAGTCCCTCTCCACACTGTGCGTCCCGGGCCCCGGGGGATGCTCCCAGCCTGTCCACATTCATCGGAGAACTACAGGTCTCCCTGCCTGGTGACTGTTCAGGTGATGCCCTTGTGCTCCTTCCCCGTGTGCAGGAACCTGCTCGCCAACCCGTTCAACTGCAACTGCCAGCTGGCCTGGCTGGGGGACTGGCTGCGCAAGAGGAAGATCGTGACAGGGAACCCTCGGTGCCAAAACCCCGACTTCCTCCGGCAGATCCCGCTCCAGGATGTGGCTTTCCCCGACTTCAGGTGTGAGGAAGGTAACTCACGGGCCCTGCGGTGCCAGGGGTGAGGGGAGACCAGGCTGCTCCTCCCAGGATGATGTCGTGCTCCTTTGTCCCAGCACCATCCTTGCTCCTGGGACGTGCCGTGTGGCATGCTGGGAGCTCAGGGGGCCCCACGAACACCTTCTCCTGAAGCCAGGAGAGGCGTTTGCACCCACTGCACCTCGTGGCTCTTGGATATAGGTGGGTCCATGCTGGCAGACTCTGTGCCCTGGGTGCTGGCAGGAACAGAGGTGTAGTCAAAGCCCAGGATTCATCCTGCTCCTTCCCTCCTTGCCTTCTCAGCTTTGCACATGCGCCAGAGCTGGGCAGATGGAGCAGACGGGGAGTGTGCGTGGGGAGAAAACCCTTTTTTTATATATTTTTTTAAATTTAGAGCAGTTTTTGAGCCCTCTGGAAAATATTTACAAACAAATCATCCTTTCTTCTGCTTTCCCTCCTCCACCACGTCAAAGACTGAAGGGTTGCATCCTGCGCCTTTCCTGATGGTGCGAGATAGCATACGGTTGTCCCAGGGCTGCCTCTCCCACAGGATACCAGTGTCACGGCAGGAAAGGGGAGCAATGCCACCTCCTCTGGTTTCTCAGCATAGGCTCTGCTCCCTCTAGCCTGTGTCTAGGAGATGGGTGAAGGAGGTTATTTCAGGAGGATTTGCAGGGCTGAGCCTCGTCTTCGGTGCCCATTTCTCTGCTGTCCCTGTGACTGCATTTTTGCATGAAAATGCTAAAAATTAGAGCAGCTTTGAGCTGGGTGGTTTTATCCACACCAGAGGAGCAGGCAATTTCTGGGTGCAGGAACTATTCCTGCCCTCTGACTCCTGACTGCTATTATCTGCAACACCCTGCTTTGCGGGCGGTGGAGGATGATTGACATGGAAGGGGAGCCATCCTAGGCAGGCACAAGGCATTGAATCTGGCCTCACATGATGCCCAAGGGCTGGACCCTGGTGACTTGTTGGCTTTCCATGCCTGGTGCAGGTAAGGAGGAGACCAGCTGCATCCCCCGGCCCCAGTGCCCACAGGAATGCACCTGCCTCGACACCGTTGTCCGCTGCAGCAACAAGCACCTCAAGGCCCTGCCCAAGGGGATCCCCAAGAATGTGACAGAGCTGTGAGTAGTGGGCGAGTACCCAAGCTCTCCCCGTGACCCCCAATCAACTTTGCAGCTCTGGCTGTGGGGCCTCTGCCGTGGGGTTGCAGGTGTCTGGGTAAGGATGCTCCTTCCCACACCCCCATCCTGGCCTGGTATTGGGAAGAGGACCCCCATCTGTCCAAGGGATCCTGTCCAACTCCAACACCAGGAAGTGGCTCAGCAAGAGCCTCTCTGATGATTCATGGCTACCAAGCGTGATGTGCAAGAGGTGTTGTCACAGTAGCTGGGTCCCTTCTCTTTGGCCCTTGGGAAGGGATAGTGAGGGACAGCCGCCCACTGCAGCTGCAGTCCCCATGCGTCCATGCAGCCCAGGGCTCTGTGGTTCCCAGGAGCCTGCCATCAGCAACAGGGACAGGGACACCCTGCCTCTGCCAGCTCCCCAGCCCTTCTCTGCCATCCCGTCTCACCACAGCTGCAGGGATGCTCTTGGCAGCTCCAGCCCAAGAGCCCATATCCTGCTCTGGCATGGCTGCTAGGGTATGTCCCTGACACCCACGGTGATGGGTTACTGATCCCAGGCAAACCACATCCCATTGCTGCAAAAGGGGCTCTGTGCCAGTCTGGGATGGGGGATGACAGCAAGTCCTGTGTGCAGGGGGTGCAGGCACTGCTTGGGCACATACATATGCATACCACCCCCGCACCCCCCTCCACTGTCTTGCACACCCCTCCTCTCTCTACATCCTCCGCCCTCTCTCACTTGCTCTCACATGCCTTGGGAACGGTTGCAGCCTCCCACGCTCACACTGGATGTGTAAACGCAGCACATGGCTGGCTGCGCTTGCACACGTAGGCTGCTGGGAGGCTGTCCCCAGGGCCGTGCCTGCAAACCCAGGTGTGCTAATGCACTCATTGCTAGCTCCCCTGCCAGCCCAGGTGTCCCCCAGGAGCCGCTTGGGCCATGGGTGTGGGAGGGAGATGATGCTGGAGATGCTTTTTGCAGCCCGAAGTCCACGGTGTTGCACAGGATAAAGAGGGGACAGAGGGAGGAATCTCCTGCGTTTCAGTCACCCCAAGGTGCTTTTGTTCTCCCTTGCAGCTACCTGGATGGAAACCAGTTTGCTCAGGTCCCAGGGCAGCTCTCTACCTTCAAGTACCTGCAGCTTGTGTAAGTAGCCAGGAGCAGGAGCCCAGGCAGACAGAGATGCTGCTGGAGCCTGTGGGTGAGGGCAGGGGCTGTCTCCATGGCGTGTCATCCTGAGGAGGTGCCTGGCAGTGTGCAGGGACTCCTGGCATCCCTCTGTGTCCCCCCTCTGCTGGGACACAGTTGTCTGGCAGCGATGCTCAGCCCCTGGCTGCTCACGACCTGGTGTTGGGCAGGGGGCAGAGGAGGAACAAGTGGCATTGCTGCCATCACACTACGTGACAGCCCTGCTGCTCCCTTGGAGGCTGTGCCATGCTGCTGTTTGCACCCCATTGCAGCTGAGCAGGCCGGGGAGCAGAGGGGACAGGGCCCAGCTGGATCCAAGGCCTGCGGTTTCTGTTTTCCAGTGATCTGAGCAACAACAAGATCAGCTCCCTGAGCAACTCCTCCTTCACTAACATGAGCCAGCTCACCACCCTGTAAGTGCCGTCCCTGTGGTGTCACACCAGGCTGCAGCCCAGCTGAGCTGTGGGGGCTGTTCTAGGGGACTCCAAAGACTGGGGGGCACTGGGGACTCCAGGGTCTCCACTCTTTGCCTGGGTGAAGCTGTGGTTTGAGTTGGAGCTCACGAAGGGGCAGCGTGTAGCCCAGGGTGGGTTTCTTGCAACACATACAGCTGCGTTGCCTCCTTTCCTTCCCCAGGATTCTCAGCTACAACTCCCTGCAGTGCATCCCTCCGCTGGCCTTCGAGGGCCTCCGCTCCCTGCGGCTGCTGTAAGTACCTGCCCACAGCCCTGCTCACAGCCCTGCTTGGCCCCCTCTCTGCTGCTCCCCATGTCCCTGTGTCCCCTGTGCCTGCTTGGAGCTGGGTGCAGGCAGGCGGGCAGGGTAGAGGCTGCAGGAGGAGCTTGGGAAGGTTCATCTGCTCTCGGAGCAAACGGTGCACTTGCAACAGTGACAGTGTGGTGGGGTCCAGCTCTGCCACCCACGCCTGGACCTAGGGGGTGGGGGCAGCCCAGCCAGTCACAGTTCTTGCTGCCCACCTTGAAGCCACAGGCATTGCAGGACTCTCTGTTCTCTGCAGGTCTCTCCATGGCAATGACATTTCCAGTCTCCCTGAGGGCATTTTTGCAGATGTCACCTCCCTGTCCCACCTGTGAGTATCTCCCACTCTGTAGGGCTTAGGGCTGGATGCAGGCTCAGGAGCCCTTTAAAAACCACTGGGCTGAGCCTGGCTTTCCTGGAGAGTGAGCTGCCTTCTCCCCTCTTCTCTGGGCTGGTACTTCCAACGTCATTTGTTGGATAGTGCTCTGACGCGCTATCCACGCTCAGGCTCAGATCCAGGTGTGCAGCTGAGTGTCCCAGTGCTGCTGGGATGTCCCTGTGGTTCTAGCTGGATGTGGTGTGTGGTCCTTCCCCAACCCACTAGGACCCTGGGGTCCCCCAAGATGTAGGTCAAGCCATGCAAAGTGGTGGCACAGCTGTGGGTTGGTGGGGCTGCTCTGATGCGTGCCAGAGTGGTGTTAGTCTTCTGCCAGTGCACTTCCCTGCAACAGCCCCCTCAAATCTGTCATCAAGCATCCACCTGCCAGTGGTGGTGTTTCAGCCCCTCTTTGAGGGAGCCTGTACCCCTGATCTGGCAGCAGGGTGGTCTAACTGGACAGCATTGTGGGGCTGTGTCCCCCAGTCCTCCCATTGTGGGCAGCACCTCTGGTGGATCCAGAAAAGGAGGAGCACTGGTTTCCCCATCATGTGGCAGCTCAGCCAAGCAACAGAGTTGTGCCCAGTCCCAAGGTCTCCAGGCTCCTGTGGGGCAGCAGGTGCAATTTTGCCCTTCTCCTCCTACAGAGCCATCGGGGCCAACCCCCTGTACTGCAGCTGCAACCTCCGCTGGCTCTCCAGCTGGGTCAAGACAGGGTACAAGGAGCCAGGCATCGCCCGCTGCGCTGGGCCCCCCGACATGGAAGGAAAGCTGCTGCTCACCACCCCTGCCAAGAAGTTTGAGTGCCAAGGTGAGAGGTGCCCACGCTGTCCATCTGTGCCTTCCCCTGGGCACCCAGCAGAGCAATGCTTTGTGAGTCTGGGTGGCTCCAGGATTTCATCTGTTGAGCTGCTTTGTGGCAGAGGGGCTTCCATCCTCTTACCTGACTGGTGGCACATCCCTGGTGATGGAGCAAACTGGTGACTGTCCCATTGTCTGGTGCACAGTCCCTTGGCAGGACAGGCTCTGCTCTCAGCTACAGCTGAGGCTCTGCCCCCACGTTGGTGCCCACAAAAGGACACATCCCCATCACTCCCCACACTGACGGTCGTTTATGTGCCTCCTGTCCCACAGGCCCACCTGCCCTGAGCGTCCAGGTCAAGTGCAATCCCTGCCTCTCCAGCCCTTGCCAGAACCAGGGCACCTGCCACAATGACGCCCTTGGCTCCTACCGCTGCACCTGTCCCGGTGGCTACAAGGTACCCTGGTCCCAGGGGTCCCCAGTGCGTGGGGACATGTCCCTGCAGAGGGTGAGAGAGCAGAGCAGGGGCTCTGCCATGGCGCTGGGGCTCACTGCCTGTAGAACCGTCCACCCTCCCTGTGCGCCGGAGTGTCCTGCTGAGTGGGATGGGGCAGGGAGAGCTGGGCAAGGTGCTGTGGCACCCTCCTCGCTCCCACCTTTCCATCCTTCCCCAGGGCAGGGACTGCGAGGTGGCACTCAGTGGCTGCTCTTCCAACCCCTGTGCCAATGGGGGGACCTGCCAGCCTCAGGAGGGGGAAGAAGCTGGGTTCAGGTGAGTGCTGGACAGGAATTCATGAGAGGTGGGTGTTTGGGCAGTAGCATGGAGCCCTGGCATCCCACGGAGAGACGTTCTTCCCCTCCTGCATGCTCCCTTGGGCACGCAGCTGGAATATTGCATTCACATGGGAGCTCCAGCCCATGTCTGGCTCCACTTCCCCATGCCCCCCAGCCCTGAAAGCTCCTAGGCTGAGGGCAGGAGGGAAGAGGGGGACCGCATCACCACAGGAGGCATGGGGAGGTGGAGGGCAGTGGAATTTGGGACTGGGACTGGTTGCTGTGGTTGTGGAGTCACTGCTTCTCCCTGTGGGGCTGCCTTAGCCCCACACAATCCTCCCTGCCCTGAAAGCTTCAGGCTGTTCTGGGGATCGGGGTGCAATTAGGAGCTGAAAACAGTTGGCAGGCTGGGGGTGAGGAGGTGGGCTGTGCAGCCCCCTGGACTGAGTGGCCTCTCAGCCTGTTGTCATGGCAACTCAGCATCCTTGGGCAAGCTGTGCTGCCACCCACCCCTGTACCCAGTGTTCAACGGGGGGACACCAAACCCGGCTCTTGTGCATGAGTGCTCCGCACCGAGGGCCTGTGCTGGTTGTTTTGGGGGAGCCCCCCCATAACGCTCCACTTCCATTTCCTCCTTGACACTGCCCTGGCCCCATGGCAGGTGCCTGTGCCCAGCGGGCTTCGAGGGCCCGAGCTGCCGTGCCACCAGCGACCCCTGCAAGGAGCACAGCTGTGAGAACGGGGGCTCCTGTGTGCCCAGTGCCGCCAACTACACCTGCCTTTGTCCTGCCCATTACACAGGTACTGGAATTGGGGCTAGCCATCCCCAAACCACACAGATCTAACATGGGAATGTGGCCAGTGCTTCTCCCTTCCCACCCATGAGGGCTAAATAGCTCCTCTGCTTGCTGTCCTGAATTTGGGTACACCCAGCTGAACACCCACACCCTGGGATGCCCTCAGTGCCTGGCTTGGACAGGAGCAGAGCCCTGTGCTTGTGGGGGTGCAAGTTGTGGGCTTGGCAGCTCCCTGCCTTGAGCTGAGCCCCCTGGGGGTTCCCCCTGCCCTGTGGGGATTGGGCTGCTCCTCTGGTTCTGGAGCTGCTGGGCACTCCTCTTCTGCCTTGCAGGGGAATTCTGTGAGCAGCCTCCCGATTTCTGCTCAGCTGAGCTCAACCCATGCCAGCACGACTCCACCTGTATCTCCACCAGCCAAGGGCCCAGGTGAGCCCCCTCCTCTCCAAACCACATTTTCTAGCTGGCTGGGGATGGATAGGTTTGCTTTTTGGGAATTGCTGTGAGGGGCCATAGAGAGGGGCGTGTCAGGAGGAGGAGCAGGCACCCACCAGCACAGGGGGGAAGGAAGGGGCAGCCTTGAGCCCCTCGTCTGCCCCAGGTGTGAGTGTGCACCCGGCTATGTGGGGAGCAACTGCAGCGAGGACTTCGATGACTGCCAGGACCACCGGTGCCAGAACAATGCCCGCTGCCTGGACGAGGTGAACGGCTACTCCTGCCTCTGCACCGAGGGCTACAGGTACCACCAGGAAGACAGGTGTCACCTGGGATAGTGGGGCTGGTTGTGTCACTGTGCAGAAGGGACAAGTCCTGGCTGTCAAATCCACCCATCCATCCATCTGTCCTCCTCACTGTGAGAGGAAGGAGTGGGGCTGGGAGCGTATGTCTCTGGGGTTGGAGGCTGGGGGTAGCCAGCGTCCCTAGGGAGGGACCCCAGGGCACAGCTCAGCATCCAGGCATTTCTCTAGTGCCGGTGTCTGGAGAGCCTCCCCAGGGACCCCAAATCGAGGTGCTGTCAGGAACGTGTGGGGCAGTGGGCAGGCTGTGGGGTACTTTCCCAGCCCCCTGCCCAGCAGCACCCTTGGCCCCACAGTGGCCAGCTCTGCGAGATGCCGCCCCACGCCGCTGGCCAGCCTGGCCTCTGTGAGCGAGCTGAGTGCCAGAACGGGGCCCCATGTGTGGAGCGGGGTGCCCGTGCCCTTTGCCAGTGCCTGCCTGGCTTCGGTGGCCCCAAATGCGAGAAGCTGCTGAGCGTCAACTTTGTGGACCGTGACACGTACCTGCAGTTCACCGACCTGCAAGATTGGCCCCGGGCCAATATCACCCTTCAGGTGAGGGCCGGGGGGGTGTGGGGGCATCGAGGGGTGTCATTGGGGGTGCTCCCCCAGGGACATGGGCTCCCACCTCTCTCTCTGGCAGGTCTCCACGGCTGAAGGCAACGGCATCCTGCTGTACAACGGTGACAGTGACCACATGGCTGTGGAGCTGTACCAGGGCCACGTGAGGGTCAGCTATGACCCTGGCACCCATCCCAGCTCGGCCATCTACAGGTACCTGCTACCTCTTCCCCACACACTGGGGACCACCACCCCCCTTGCATGGGCCTGGGAGTGTCCCCGCTGACCCAGCCATCCCTTCCAGTGCTGAGACCATCAACGACGGGCAGTTCCACACCGTGGAGCTGGTGACCTTTGACCAGATGGTGAACCTGTCCATCGACGGTGGCAGCCCCATGACCATGGACAACTCGGGCAAGCACTACACACTGAACAGTGAGGCTCCCCTCTACGTGGGAGGTAGGACAGGGACCGGAGGAGTGATGGAGGGCATGGGGGGCATCCAGGTGCACTGATGAATGGTCCTGCTCTCCCCAGGAATGCCTGTGGATGTCAACTCAGCTGCCTTCCGCCTCTGGCAGCTCCTCAACGGCACCAGCTTCCACGGATGCATCCGCAACCTGTACATCAACAATGAGCTGCAAGACTTCACCAAGACGCGGATGACGCCAGGGGTGGTGCCGGGCTGCGAGCCCTGCCGCAAGCTCTACTGCCTGCATGGCATCTGCCAGCCCTCAGGTGCCCAGGGCCCCGTCTGCCACTGTGAGCCCGGCTGGGACGGGCCCCACTGCGACCAGCCCCGCGGCGGCCCCTGCCAGGGGCACAAGTGAGTGCCCTCGCTCCATTGTCTGCCCTACCCCCGCCTCCATTGGCTGCCCGTCCTGCCCTGTGGCTGGTTCCTGGTGCCGTGCCATGGCGGTGCTGTGCCATCGCAGTGGTGCTGTGCCGTGGCACTGCCACGCCACGCCACTAGCACTGAGTTGTGCCAGACTGTTCTGTGCTGGTAGTGCCATGCCAGAGCCACAGCAGTGCTATGCCGTGATGGCTGTGCTGTACCAGGTGGTGCCACGTCAGTCCCAGTGCAGTACTGTGCTGGTGCTGAGCCATGGCATGCTTGGTGCTGGTGGGCTGTGCGTGCTGGTGCCACACTGACAGCACCGGGTGCCCACAGGTGTGTGCACGGGCTGTGCCTGCCCCTCGACGCCCTCTCCTACAGCTGTCAGTGCCATGAGGGCTACCAGGGCGCCCTCTGCAACCAGCCTGCTGAGCCACCTGACCCCTGTCGCCGCCAGCCCTGTGTCCATGGCCGCTGCCACTTCACCCCAGGTGGTCAGCCCACCTGCGAGTGCCACGATGGCTACACCGGAGCCCTCTGTGACCAAGGTAAGTGCTCAGGAAGTGAGTGTCAGGGAGGACAGCCCCACGCCATGACACCAGGCTGAGCATCGCTGTCCCACTGTCCCACAGAGCCGGAGTGCCGCGGAGAGCCGGTGCGGGACTACCACCAGGTGCAGCGGGGCTATGCCATCTGCCAGACGACGCGGCCGGTGGCCTGGGTGGAATGCCGGGGGACCTGCGGTGGCCCTGACGCCAGTTGCTGCACTGGGCTGCGGCTCCGGCGCAGGAAATACGCCTTCGAGTGCAGCAACGGTGCAACCTTCGTGGAGGAGGTGGAGAAGCCCAGCAAGTGTGGCTGCAGCCAGTGCCTGTGAGCAGCCACCGGCCCTGCAGAGCCGGGGGGCTGGTGGGGACACCCTCCAGAGCCAAGGACCTCACTTTGCCCTGCGGGCATGATGCTGCTCTCTGGGTGTTCTGAACTGCAGCTGCATCTGAGGAGCCCGGCAGGGGTAGAGCTGGTGCATCTAGGTTGGGAAGGAAAAAGAAAAAAAAAAAAAAAAAAAAAGAAAAAAAAAGAAAACAAAAAACCCCTACACCTTTCTTTAATGTGTAGATAGAGAATTTTTTTAAGAACTGCAGCTACACAGATGTGTGGATACAGAGTGGGCACCCTGCCCAGCTGCCTCTGTCCTCCCCTTGTGGCACTCCACCGCCCTGCCAGCACAGCCCCACAGCCACGGAGGGCAGTGCCTGCATCCCCTGCGTGTCCCCTCCCTGGCAATCCTGTCCCTTGCATCCAGCCCGGTGATCCAAGGGCTTTTTCAACACCATGGATTGGAGGAGAAGGGCCTGACATGGCAGACTCCTGTGAGCCATGACAAGCCATGGCTTGCAGAGGGCTGCAGGTGTAGCCAGCATCCTGCAGTCCTGCTGAGCCCAGACCCAGTTTCCCGTCCTTTCCTCCAGCAGCCCTGGTCTCTCTCCCCACATGGTGCTGGAGCCCAGACTACCCAAATAATGTCACCAGGTCCATGGCCACAGCCTGGCCGTCTGGTGACACCCCCAGTCTGTGCGTGCTGGTTGGGCTCTGCAGTGTGAGGGACATGCATGGGTCCAGCCCACTGTGGTCACACCAGGGCCATGCTGGTGGAGCAGGACCAGGGCAGCGCCAGGCACACTGACTGGGGGACAGGCAGCAGTGCACAGATGTCCCGGGGGTTCCAGTGCCAACGTGCCCTGTGCCAAGGGGCAACACTGTGCCATTCGTATGGAGAGGGCCCCAGATACTCCTGGCTCAGCCAGGGGCTCCACTCAGAGGTGGGAGCTGTGTGAGGCAGCACAGGATCTCCTTCTTCCATGCTCTGTCCGGGGGGAGCAGGCCTGCAGCTGTGCAAAGGTCCCCCATGTCCCACTGACTCAGCCAGCAGGAGCAAGAGGCTGCTGGGACAGCTGGGCTGTGGGTTTGCCGTGCCCATCACCGGGCCTCACCCACCACTGTCTTGTGGGTGCCAGGGCCAGTTGAAGAGGCTGAAGATGTCCAAGTCTGCAAGCCTGCAGTCAACACCGCTGCCAGGGCAGGACCCACCAGCTCTTGGACTCAAATGCCCGTGCCCAGCATCCCGCCCAAGCCCGCAGTGCCAGGGGATGTGCTGGGCTGGTGTGGGAGCAGGGGCACGTGGGGAGCTCGTGCTGGGGTACTGCATGCACCCAACACCCACAGCAGCATCACCTCTACGACTGTGAGGGCCAAGGATGGCGGGGGCCCAACCTGGGACACTGCACATGGCTGGACAGTGAAATACCACATCACCCTGGTGGACAGACTCATCCCAGGGCTGCAGCCCTGGGTCTCTCCATCACACCACTCCAGCACTTCGACTTCAGGTCCAAACTGCCAGCTGTGGCCAGGTTCTGGGCATCTCCACTGGATACACCCAGCTCTGTGGGTGCTGTCACCATCCCTGTTCTCCACTGGCATCCAGGGCGTTCCCACCACCACAGGGATGTGTTTCTGCCACAAATGCTCTCTCCATGGGAGCTCCTCTGCCACAGAGAGGAGCCCGGGATGCGTCTCATTTTGCCTGTGGCCCGGCCAGGGCTTGGTTGTGTTGTGTTTCTGTTCTTGCTGTACGCTAACCGCTAAAGTATCTCTTTATACAGAATACTTACAGATTCTAATATATATTTGTATTTCATTTTGTTATAGTATTTTTATATGTTTGGGGTCAACAAATGATGTTTTCTTTTTGTTTACAGATGCTACTGGGCAGGAAAATGACGGTGGCTTTGTTTGGCCTGTGGGGTTTGTGTGTGTCACTATTGAAGACGCTGGTTTGTACTAGGCTGGCGAGGGAGGCGCTGGGCATCCTTCCGCTGGCAGAGGCTGTATTATTTTAGGAGATGTTTGGTGTTGTCTATGTTGTCTTCCATGTGAACATGACATTTATTCATTCAGAGGCTTGGCCTCTTCTTTCCTGGCTGGGAGAAGGGGGCAGCTGGTGCTTGGGAGCTGCTGAGTGTGTGAGGAGGTGGCACAGGCTGGAAAGAGCTGGTCCTGCCTTGGGAGATGATTTGCTACTCCTGGAGCAGCCCTGGCCACTGCTTCCGGCCAGAGCGTTGCCCACATGGTGCGGGGACATGGAGGTGGGGCCTTCCATGCAACGCCTGGTAAAAGCAGCCATCACTGCCTGGGTCTGGCATGGGGCAGTGTGAGAAGCCAAAGGTCCAGTGCCTGCTGTGGGGATGGAATGGCTGCAGGGGAAACTGGGCATTTGTAGCTCTCTGGGGAAGGGGAGCCGGAGCAACAGACACCAGGAGCACTGGTTGGTGCCACAAACACAAATGTGCCACAGCTCAGGCACTGGTATGGGGGCAATGAAATCCCACACAGGCATTTATATCCCCCCTTCAAAGGGAGGGGGTCACACTTGGAGAACACCTGCTGCCCCCCACCTCATGCACTCACTCACCTTCGCTCTTCCCCACTTATCACACCAAACAAACATTGATATCAAAGAGACGTTTAATAAGCTGCAATAAAATACGGACCTTTAGAAAGCTCATAGGGTGAATATCGACAGTGAGGAAGAAAAGAAAACAAGGTGGTGGGAATCCTTGAGGAGTTCAGATCTGAGTCAGGGACCTTTTACCTGGAACAAGAACACAACTTTTTCCATAGGCTAGGATGAAATAAAAGACAGGAGCACAGAGTTCACAAAATGTCAACATTTAGAGAGTCGATACATATTCAAAGTTCAAATGACCCAGCTCTTATAGCTATACATATTGATTTAAAGCAACTTAATATAATTTTATTTTTTTTATATATACACTTTCAAAGGTTCGTCAGGTGAGGTATGTAAACATTATCTAATGGAAACTCCTCTCCACATTTCCAACCAAGAATTCACAGCAGACAGTTCATTTTCCCAACTTGCGACGCAGTACTTCCCACTCCCTACACCAACTGGGAATGTCATCCCAAGCCACGACTCTCCCAGGCACAGTCACCGGCTCCCATTTCCCACTGCTGGTCTGTACAGTTCACATTGCTTAGGCTCAAACATACAGTACCAGACAGGAGGAATTTCAGCTCAGTGTCTAAAACTCATATAGAAACAAACAGTGAAACAAAACTCTCCCAGGGAAGCAGACACAGATGAAGGAAAAACATTTGCCATCAGGGTGGAGATAATATTTAAGCCTTGATAATCTTAAGAAAAAAAATTACTGTGTTGTTTCCTTTTTTTTTCCTTTCTTTTTTTTTACACACCTGTTCCAAGGATGAAGGAAGCATGGGGCTGGCAAGGGGTCCTGAGGGCTGGGACCCAGCAGCTCGCCTCACTCCATCCTCCAAAGTCAGAGGTGCATCACCATAAAAGCAGACCTGATCCTGCTGACACTGCCCCACTACCCCAGACAAACAGCTGGGCTGGAGGGTCAGAGCCAGCCACACTTTCAGGCAAAAAAGGGTTAACAAAAAAAAAAAAAAAGAAAATCCAAACCCACTTAAGAAAAATTGACCAAATGACCTCAAGCCTCCTAGGAAGAGAATTAAAATTGCAGAATGACAAGCAAATGAGGAAATGACCTTCTGGAGCTGGCCCTGGGACTGTAGTGGCAACAGTGGGACGCTCCCTTGGGTCACCTGTACCTGCAAACGCAGCAACTCACTAACAGGAGTTTGCTACCAGCAATTACCTACCCTACCCCTGCGGTTTTGGGGGGGTCCTTGGGGGTGACAGCAGACCCCACCTCCTGCATCCCTGGGGACACGTCCTTGGGTATCTCCAGGTGAAGAGACCCCCCCAATCATGCTGGACTGAGTCCCCAGCAGGAGCAGGGTTATTCCCACCCGGCCCTAAGCCCCGAGAGCCCCTGCCATCAAAGCAGACATTATTACTACAAATCTTATTGCTTGCAGTGCCCCTGTCCTGGGGAATGGCCATCCTGGCCAGCCATGGGAGCTCACAGCCTCCCTGGGGACCGTGGCCATCGACCAGGTCTGACATCATCAAAATGAGATGAAGAGAGTTAATGCTTCAACTCTGATGTGACGTAAAACCAAACCAAACACCACCACCACCCACCCCACCCCATCCCGTCCCCCCACGCAGTCGCCAGCCCTTTGGTTGCGGCACGCTGGGCAATAGAGCCCCACCGACCGACACACCAGTCACAAGAACCTGTGGAAAGCCCATGAAATAAATATTTTAAAAACCTATTTACAATATTAGATCTGTGAGCATGAAGTGAGAGAAAAATGCTTTTTCCTGCCCCCAAAAAGCTTAAAAAGTAGGTTAGCATCCTGCTGCTTAGCACAACACTATCTTACATGGCACCTACACATAATATATATTCACATTTCGCTTTAAAATTAGGTACTCTTACAAACAGACTTAGAAAACATTGGCTAGCAACACAGCCTGTGGGACCGCCTGGCCTCCAGACCCATGTCACAAATGCCGGCCGGCCGCATCCCAGCTCCTTCGGCTGCCCCAAAGCTGCCAACGTGCCCTGAATCAAAACCGCCAGCTGCCCTCTGCCGCCCTTCGGGGAGAAGGTGGAAGTGCTCGTGAAAGAGAGGGCTTGTTCGCGGGGAGGGGAGCAGGGAGGATGGGGACTGTGATTTCTGCTAAGCCTAGGGGTGAGCTTAATACAAACAAGAACTCCTGAGAACATCTTAGAACAGATGGATTCATTTCACAACCACCAAGCTAAAGGATGGGCCAAATGGATGCTACAACACACGGGGGGAACGCACGCGACGTGGGGACATTGTAGCCTTGTGGTTTGCTCAAAAAACCTACTGCTACAAGAAAAGCTGCAGTGGCATTCCCTGGCAGGGAGGAGCCTATCCCCATCTGGCTCCTGGGCTGTCCAGGCATACAGCCCAAGGATGCAGACCCAAGTACACCTTGGCTGGATCTCAATCCTCTTCCCCTGGCATGACTGCTGGAGGAAGAAAGGTGAGAGTCCAACTTGGACGGCCATCCACATCTCCCTGCTGTCTCAGGCACTGCCCATGCCTGTGGAAGGCTGGGAATCGCACCACTCAGTCACCTTCAACTGGGAATGCAGCTGTCAGGCTGAAAGTATATGAGCGGGAGAGAGAAAGTGTCCATCAGCAAGTCTTAAAAACAGGGCACCAGTACATCTATTGCGTGCCTATTTCCTGGGAGGTTACTAGGAGCTGGCAGAGCTTTTGGAAACACCAGCATTTCCAGAGGTGCCGCAAGAGCAGCTGGAACACGAGCTGGGCTGCAGCTTTGCTCATCTGCATGCCAGCAAAAAGCAGGCAGCCCGCTCAGTCCAATGCTCCATGGCTCCCCCAGCACAGGAGGGACAGGGATGTAGACAGCAGTGGGGACAATTTCTTTCTGCTCTCCCAGCTCATGGACTTTGATCAGCAACACAGTGAAAATTTTGCCGGAAGCATCAGTGCCAACTGGTGCACTCCTGGGAGAATGTTTGCTGCAAATCTGTCTCCCTGACCTGCTGGCAGGTGACTACAGGAACCCCACCACACACAGCAAACACCAGCAAACAGGACGTCACCAGGGACGAGTCAGTGATGAATATAAATACGTGCATGCCTTGGGTACATATCACACACCCTGTCACCACTCCAGGGCTAGCCTTGCTAAACAAGATCCTAAAAGCTACAGGTAGAAGGAGCCATCCTGGGCTCAAACTGCTCTTGCTACAGCACTCAACCCCCAACATAAGTTTTGACTCTGAGCTTGGCAAATGCCGCTCCTCCCGCAGGTTAATTAAGATGGATGGATCCTGAACATGTGAAGTGCGAAGACCCAGAGCTGCCTGTGATGAGGGGAGAGAGAAAAAGGTAACCATGCAAATGAGAGAGGGGGACTGGCAGCAGAGGGACAGTGAGGACATCTGTGGAGGTGCAGAGCTAAGAGGATGCTGCTCCTGGGTCAGGGACCAGGGTGCACGAGGGCAACTAGTTTGAATTGAATAGGATGAGAAAATAGCCAAGGAAAGCCAAAGTAACAAAAGAGACCTGATTTGTGAGATATGCAGCACTCGAAATCCAGAGCTGAGGAAGCAGAGCAGGGAGCTGTGGGGTGGCCCAGGGGAGAAGAAGCGCAATGAGGCTGCAGATCTGAGGATGGCACTGTGGTAGTGCCAGTGGGCACACATTCCATGTCCATGTGGAATAAGGTAATAAATCGTGTTGCTTATTTCCTTCCATTCATTAAGGTCGTCTGCAGCTCCCTGTGCATTCCTTGCATGGTGTGAAACCTGCATTTACTGGGAACAGACTGCTCTAAAGCAGGGGCCGTGCCTCAGCAGCACACCTCGCCTCTGCCTCACTGCAGGACAAACAGGAACGAGTAGTGCATGTCATTAACAGACTGCAACATGTGGTATCACCTCTGCTTACTTCTGTGTCTCTTGTGCAGTGTTCTAGCTGAAACGTGGCTGCATGAGGAGAGGAAACAGAGAAGTAAATTGGGAAGACAGTAATGCAACATGAGGTGGGGAAAAGAAAAGAAGAAAAAGTGCAAATATCTGAGCACTGATAAAGAAAATGAAGGTACCCAGGCAATGCCGCCTTGCCAGGTAGTCACCTCACAGGCAGACCCTTTAGTTTGCTACCAAATTAAATGGAAATTTAATTTTCTAGCAAATTACGGCATTCTTCCTTCTTGCCTCAAAATAAAGCACTCAGAAAAGCAAGTGCAAAGCACATTAAAAGCAGGTCTTACAGTCTGCAAGACCTGTCTGCTATTACTGGTGTCAAGTGGAGAATGCACAGAGAAGAGGCAGAGGACCCAAAGATGGCATCTCCAAGAGCAGTGAATCACACCAGCTTTCCTCAAAACTGTAATTTTTAAATAAGGTGGAGTTTTTTGGAAGAAAGGAGAGGCAGACAGCAGAGCAGTTCTGAGCAGGGTTTATGTGCCCATCTGAGGAGAGCCCTGCAGAGGATGTGGCGGCAGGAACCAGTCCTGATGACGATGGAGCAGGAGGTTGGGGGCATCCCTGTTGACAAGACCCCAGACTACCTCACCCCCTGGGACAACCCAGCTCAGCACCTCCTGCAAACCCACTGCTTCCTGTCCCTGCAGATGTCTAAGGTGCTGCTCTGTGTTTGTCCACCCAAGCTAGCTGCCCCCGGGCTGGTCCCAGACAGCATGCTGGGGCAATTGCATTTAAAAATGGTTTTCTTTGAAAAAAAACCTCAGAATTATTTGCTTTCTCTTCGTCTGCTTTCTGAAGACAAGAATAACAACACACAGCCAAGCCCAGAAACCTCTTTTCAGTCCCATCCTGATGAAAAACCCCTCACCCTCTACCTCTCCTCATCAAAGGGTGCAGAGATTCAGATCTACACCTACGAGGCTCAGCCCAGCTCCCGTTAGAAATCATTAGGCTCTTTGCACAGATTTGATGAGCATTACTCTTTGCACAGGACATATTGGATCTAATGTGGGAAAGCTGGGCCCGCTGAATGCCCCTGGCACCCCCCAGGGGGGGACAGAGCTGCTGGTTGAAGGCAATGAGAGCCTGGGACAAGCTGCAGGCACTCTGAGTCTCAGCCACATTGCCTGCACGCTGCCCAGCATGGCCAAGCCTACCTCGCTCCCTTCCGGAGCCCTGCAAATCCCTGCCTTCAGTACAGGAAATCTCCATCCAGCCAAGTCAAAACACAGCAATACAAGAGAAGACTACAGACCGAGACTGGAAGTTCAAAGGGATGGGAGGAATACAGTTTTCCTTTTAGCATTTCTTCTTCCTTCACACAAGAGCTCCTGGCCATTCCTCTCTGGAGCCAATGCCTGTCAGGGACACTGCCAGGAAGCTCAGTGTTCTGATCTCACCACTGCCTAAGCCAAGCAGTGCACACTGAACTGGGGCACATGCCCAGATGCTCCACTCCAGCACCAGTGTGACACCTGCCATCCCCCAGCCTTGCCATGCTCAAGCCAACCGGTGTTGCTGATGCCCCAGGGGGCAGGAAGGCACCCCGGAGGCTGGGACAACAGCACCCCATCTAGAAAGACTCTCTCCTCTTGCTTTCTCTAGGGTTTTATCCTAATGAGATTCCTGCTTCCAGAAGCACAGAAGACAGAGACCCTGCACTTACCATTTACCAGCAGCTAAAAAATGAGAGAAGATAGAGAGAGGGAAGGCCCCAAGGAGCGCTCAGCACGTGGTGACCAGTGCAGGTGCTTCAGGAGTGATGGTGACGGAGGGGGAGAGGGGGTTTGCTGCAGGGGAATGGCGTGAGGAGCAGAGGTAAGAGGAGTGCTCACACACACCTGGCCCAGAGGAAGGAGAGGAAATCTAGGCCCATGTGGCTGGGCCCCAGCCAGAGGTTAGAGCAGGACCGTAAATACAGATGGAGAAGCAAGAGGGAAAGACAACCTGCAAAAAAGGTACACATCCATCACTTAACTGCCATCAGTGCCCTCCTGCCTTACACCTCTCCTGAAATGCTTTTAAATCTTTTCTGATGGAATGTTTGACATACTTAATGCATGCAGTAAAAATTAAAGTAATAGATAACTTCGTATTAATCTGTACAGGGACTGACAGGCTAGATTTAATCACTTTCTAGCTGTTCAGAGAGTTAACTTATTCTACCACGATTCAAAGGAAAGGCAAAGGAATTTTTTTTTTTAAATCAGCCATTTCACAGTAAGAGATAAATGTGCCGCAGCCTTGTGTGCGTCAATGCTTGGGAAAGGGAATACCTGCAAGAGAGACAGAGGTGCTCTGTGAAGGGCGTGCAAATCAAACGCCTGGTTTCATCCTCTGTACTAAAAGAGTACAATGAAAGATTTAAACACCATTCTCTGCCTTTCACCTCCAGCCCCCAGGCTTTGAGATCTGGGGTTCAATGCCAACCATGAAAAGCAATTCCCTTTGCAGCCAATCCCTCTTCAGCCTCTGCTCCAAGGGCTGCCATCTCTTGAATTTGTGGGCTGCACCAGAGCCTTGCTCTCAGCAGGCAGAAGCAGCTGAGCAAGGACCAGCAAGGCAGCTGTTAAAGGTCTGGCAGCCTCAGAGCCCACATGGTGCCCTGCCAGGCACTGCTGCTTTATGTGTGGAAAGAGGCTGGCACTGGGATTCCTGCCAATGATCTCTGTGCAGCAATGTGAAAGTGAAGCTGTGGGGATGCAATGGCTGAGCAGGGGCCTTTCCCAAGCACAGACCACAGCACTCAGTTCCCAGCCACTGGTTGTCTCTGCCCAGCAGAACCAGCACAGCCACACAATCTGTGCACTTCTAACAGGTTTTTCTCAGAAGAGCCAGGCACTGCGACCCTGTTCTGTGACACAAGCAAGGACAAGCCTCCCGCACCTTGCTAGTAAAAGGGTGAAATGCAAATTATGGTAAGAAATAAACGTAAGCCAGACCCTTATCCCAACCCTATTCCAACTGCAAATCCTGGCTTAGAAGAGCATTAGGCAAGACGTGCACAAAAGCATAGGGTGAGGGACAGAGCTCCATTCCTGCAGAGCACGAACATCAGGAGCTCAAGCCCTTAAAAAGGGAGAGATTCAACCGTCAGTGAAGCGCTGCAGAAAAGCTTTGCCATCAGAGACCACAGAAATCACCATGAGAGCAGGGAAATGGGAGAAGGAAGTCTGTCCAAAAGCAGAGCATGGCAAGACTGGTTCATCCCTGAAGCCAGCAAGAAAAAAGACAGATACAGCCCAGCACGCCCGGCCGGTAGCAGCGGATGCGGCAGCCTGGTACCCAGAGCCCTCACAGCATCTCCTCGGCCTGAGCAGGCCCTCCCCACCCACGGGCTGTGCAGTGGGGAGCAGGCAGCCATCAGCAGTACACACACCAGTAGCTACTTCACATTCTTATGCAGGTAACAGTCTGGGACACCAGCAGCTGCTACCAGCGAACCGACAAAGGACAGACTTGCCTTTCTCTCCCTCAGTGATGGGAAATGATTTTGGTTTTGCTTTAAATGCCACTAAGAAAACACACAGAAGGAGGACTCTGAAAGAAAGGGAAATGTTTGTGTGCACCCAAAGGCTGACAAAAGCTACTTCATGTGCACGAAGGTGGTTTTCTTTCTGCTACAGTACAAGTGCTTGTGCCTCAAGTATAAAACGCAAGCCTCCAAATCACACAGACGAGCTTCTTAATTTTATTTTTAAAGTGATAAATAAGGCACTGTACTTTTAACAAAAACTGCCTAGTTCCAAGTTTAAAAGAACCCAAGGAACGTTCAAACTGCAGGAACTTCCTTCTGAACAGCAGAGCCAGACAGACTGACCTTTTCTCTGTCTACGACACATCTGCTGATGCCTAAAATCACGGGCGTTATCCTTTAACTGCGGATTTTTAAAGGCTTGCTACAGCTTATAAAAGCAGCTTTAGTTAATGCATGGTAAAGGGTTACTACTATACATCAGTTTTGTACATGGCTACTGGTTCTTCACTATTTCGGGTCCAGTCGCGAGCGTTTGCTGTGCGAACAGTCCACTTTTGCCCTCAGCTTCCTCTTGCCCTGAGACACACTGTTCTCCTGCATTTTCTTCATGGACCTTGTCAGGGTCTTCCCACTGCTGTGCTTCTTGTTGGCCATCTTCTGTGACCGCGTGGAGGACTCCCCCAGGGGCTTCTGCTTTGGGGACTTGGACAGCTCCTCGTGGCTGGGGGGCCGCAGGGCCCGTCTGCTCGTGTTCTCCTTGCCTTTCCGCACAGGGAGCCGCACCTTCTCCAGTTGCTTTTTCTGCACTCTCTTCTCTTTCAAAGACATTTTTCTGGCCAGTTTATTGCTCCTCTCCATGGCAGCCTGCTTTCGGGTGGCGGGAGCTTTCGCGCTGACCTCTGAATGCTTTATTTTACCAGCCTTCTTGGCAGGCAGCTTGTCCTTGGTGGCGGAGGTGGATCGCTCCTGAGTGCTCCCGCTCTCCTTCAGCATCTTCTTCTTCTTGCTGAGCTGGAGGTCGACTTTGGGCAAGGAGTCCTCTTGAGACCTGCTCTTCCCCTTCCGCCCCTTCCCTGTCCCATCCACTGATGGAGATTTAGCAGGAAAGGCGGCTGCTTTGATCTGCAAGGCCAGCTTTGGAGACATCAGGGGGTTGATGCACACGCTCTTCCGGCTCTGCTTGTTCTCCAGGGACAGATGATCCCCTGGGCCATCACTCCGCTTCTCTGCCTTCACCATGCGCTGCTGGGCTCGCAGCTTGCCCCGAAGGTTGGAGTACTTGCGCAGGATCCTGGTGCTGGCCTGCGTGGGCAAGCTGAGGGCAGGCTGGACGGTTTTGTCTTCGCTCAGCTCCTTGGTGCTGGCATCGGTGGGAGATGTCTGGCTGAGAGTGGTGGCTTCTTCAGCTTCTGCTTTATCAGCATTCTCACGAATTTTGGCCCAAAGCTTTTGGTTCTTCAGGTTATTCCGAGCTGGGGTAGTGGCAGCAAACTTCTTGAGATGTTTTTTCAAACGTTCAGCTTGCAGAGAGCTGGGGTAGAGACCAGAGGAGGAATATTTCTGCATGGGGACTTTTATGGGGGGAATCTCCCCTGGGAGACGGGTGTTGAGTTTCTTCACGATCACTAGAGACCTGGTTTCAGTTGTCTCCAGAAACCACTGGCATATGTCAGACAGTTTAAAGGCCTTCATAAACAGCATCTGCACAGGAGAAAGCTTCTGCGCTTCCAGCGAGCCTCTATTTTTTCGTGTTCTCTTCTTGCTTTTCCAAATCTCTTTCAGTTTGTCAGCTTTGTTCTTTACCTTGGGGGTTGGCTGCACCTCCTTCTCCAGCTGAATCCAGCCCTTCTGGATTTTCATGTATTGAGTGTTGAACTCAGCAATGAGCTCCTGGTTCTCCTCTTCAGCACACCACTCCATGAACTTTGGTTTGCTGTCAGCCATGTCTGTGTCCTCCAGTGCTGGGCAGTCATCATTCCCTGAACTGTGTTCATCCCTCAGTTTGGGGATTGCTTGCATAGACTCCTTCGCTGGTGTGCTCTTTTTTACAGCGTCTACAGGTGCAGGTGCATGTCGTAAGTTATAAAACTGCAGAGCAACCTTCTTATGCTTTGCAGTTTTTGCTGGAAGATGCTTGCTTCCACCTCTGCTGCTGGGACATGGAGGCAAATGGGTCACCAGCTCATAGTTCACTGGCTTGCAAATATCCCTGGTACTGTCGGAGCTCTCCTTGTCCTTTGCACTGGCATTGACTGGTTTCACATCCACTTGTTCGGCATCATTTGCAGGAACACTGTTCTCTGGAGGGAGGAGAATGTTTTTCTTCTCAGAATCAGCTTGAACGCTGATTTCCAGCATCTCACTTGGTTGACTTTGGCTGCTGTTAGCAGAGGAACCATCTTTAGAGGAATTTTCTCCCTCTGCAGCAGTTTCTTTTGCTAAGATGCTTTTATAGGCTTGTCTGGTAGTGACACCATTCTCCTCACCTGGCTGCTGCTCAGCGATGCTCTCTGGAGCCTGGCCAGTGCCCAGCCCTTCGCTGGTTTTGAGCAGCACATTGGGGAAGCAGTCATTTGGGAAGTGCATGGATATTGCCCCATCCGGCTGCACTTCTCTCTTGAACCGCTTAGCACCAGGGCTCTTGGAGAGCTTGATCTGAAGGCAAGGAAGCTGCACAGAGCTGGAAGAACCAGAGTCCTCAGCACTGCCCTCGGCAGGTGACTGGGATTGCTGGCTTCGGAGACACCGGTCCGATGCCACTAGTACTCTCCTCCCTTTCTTTCGCTTCTTGTCCAGACTGTCTTTGGACGGGACAGAGTCTGAGCTGTTGGGTTCAGGTGGCATTTCCCCTTCAACAGGCTCTTTTTCACCTGCTGTGCTGTTATTCTGCATTGCCTCCCCTTCCAAGATTTTGGGGAGGGCTGTGCTGACTGGCACAGCATCCTCCTGCTCAAGAGGGCTGCCACCCATCACGACTGATGATTCGGCTTCTGGTTTAGCATCGATGCTTTTGTCCACATCCACACACTGCAAGGCGTCAGGGGGCTCCAGGGGGCTCTCCCCATCCATGGTAGCAGGTGGCTCATCAGGAGCTTGCAAGCCTGGAGAGCATGGGGAGGGCTCTGTCAGACACTGCCCACAGAGCTCTACATCCCCTGAGCCTGGCAGCTGGGCAGGACCCCTGGCACCATCACAGGGCAGGGGTGCTGTGTCTGTAGCAGCAAAGGGCTGTGAGTAGGACTTTGGCTCTGGACTGGCAGGGAGGTCTGGAACAGTTTGTATGTCAGAGCCTGGACAACCTTCCTCCCCAGTGTGTGCTTTTGAAACTGAAAGGGCAGCAGTATCAGCAGTCTGCCTGCTGACGCTGCCATCACCAGAGGAGTCCAGGCTACTGCCAGCCTCCCAGGTGACCGTGCCTTCTGCTGTCATCCCCCTTCCTTCAGCAGGAGGGGAGCCAGGGGGCAGTGAACTGGACAAGCTGTCCTCTTTCTGGGGGCTGGGAGGAGCAGAGAGGGAGAAGAACGGCATGGCCACGGCAGCTTCCCTCGACCGCAGCGCTCGGGTATCCCGGAGCTGCATGGAGCCCAGCTCAGCTCTCTCTTTCATTTCTCGGCTGGTTGGTGCCACTTTAGCCAGGAGCCTCAGGGAAACCCTCTTCTCACCCTCCCGTCCTGCCCCTGCAGACCCCTCCACAGAGAGCACCAGGGGCGGCTTCCCGCTTGCGAGAGTCTCTGTTCGCAGTGCCGGGCCGCTCGCACTCTCCTCCGCCCGGGAGCTCTTAACCAGCGTGCGGACAGTCGGGAGCTCGCAGCACTCCCCATTGAAGTAATACCCTCGTGTGCTCTTCCTCGCCGTCCTGCGGGATGCCACCAGCCGCTGGCTCTCGAAATGGCACTCGGTGATGGGCTGGCTGATGTAGACCACATCGCACTGGTTGTCGTAGTCGTTGATCCTCAGCCCCGATGCCTTCTTGCTCTTCCGAGAGGACCTGAGGGAGGCTGTCTTGGCACGGGTGTGCCCCCCGGGGGTCCGGTGGGTGGCTGGCATGGCACCAGTGGGTAGCCAGCCCTCTTTGGACTTGTCAAGCGTGCCCTTGTCAGCTGGGTGAAGGTGGCAGCCTGTCTTGCCCTTGGCCACGGCATGCAGGTGGTTTTCTTGCTTTGGTCTCATGTCTTGTTCTTTTGCGTCTAAGTCCTGGTGCAAAGATGCTTTCGAGCTGCATTGCAAAGTGTTCTCTTTGTCGGCTCTGCGAGGGGGGGTCACCGCAAAGCCAGGATCCCATGACTCCTCTGGCAGGGCCCTGAAAGAGCTCTTTTGGGACCCCAGACAGCTGTCTAAGCTGTCCTCACTGCCATTCACATTTGCCACTTTGACTGAGATATAACCTTCCACAAGAGTCTTACCTGCTAGCTGCTCTTTATTGTCCTCACACTTCCTGACACTGGCTTCTTGTTCATGTCCAGCAGCTTGCTGCCCTTCCAGGCTCTTTGCGGCATGATGGAAATTCAAAGAGGAAGAGTTCAACGTGCTGAGGTATCCTTGGGTGGAGCTATCCTTTGGACTAGCAGAGCAAAGCCTGGTGATGGGGAGCTCGCAGAAGTCCTTTCTCAAAGCGGGACTGGAGCTCTCTGCTCTGTCCAGAGACTTCAGTTCCACTGGCTGCTTCAGGGCTTGTCCCATAACATGCAGTGGGCCATCGGACCCTGACTGTCCTGGGTCCAATGTAGAAGGGAGCTTTGATTCAGTACAAGTAGCACCCTTATCCTGATTTTCAGTGCTTCGCTGGCTACAACCAGAGCCACAAGCAGAGGCCTCCATGCTCTCGGATTCTGATGACTGCTGGCCGTCAGAGTCTGGTTGTACTTCAGTGTATATGTCGTTTAGCACACGAATGAACTGCTTCTGGTGATGTGTACACAGTCTGACCATAAATTTTTCCAGTGGAGACTTCGGCTGATTGTTAGAGTCTATTGCTATTGTCTCTGCTGCATCCTCACTAGAGAGACAAAGAGAGAAGCAATCAGTAACATGTCCCAAGGAATAAAAGTTTATGTTGCAAAACCAGAATAGCCCTTCTCCTCCCAGTCAGGTACATCGCTTGCCTGACCTCCAGGTGATATCAAGCATCCTATTTTCCCAGGGCTGGCAGGTATCCCTTCAGTCCCAGCATGTACACTTACATGTGCACACTGCTGGCAGGATACAGACTGCACTTTTGTTTGTCTCCCACTGTGAGAGCACCCATAATTACACTTCTGCCTAGGACATCCCACTGTGTAGGAACCATGTCACATGTTCAAAGCAAACCTAAAAAGAATCAAGATTTAGTATCTGCACAGCACCTGATGTAGAAGGCCCAGAACTTCGGGGACCCACCAGGACAGCTACACATCTCTGCACCCTCACCCTGCACTGCCCACTGGGTGGGCACAGAGCAGCATCCCAGCTGGGCAGCCAGATGCCAGGAATCTTCAACTACTCAAAGTTTTCCTATTCTGCTTACATCTCAGTGGCAGAAGATGGGTTTGGGGTCAAACTGAGCAGATCTGAGCCTCCTCTGTAATCAGCACAGAAATTCTGGTGAGCTCCCAGCCTGCAGGATGTGCAGGCAGCAATGAACCCTGTGCAGTGCTGTGCCATTTGCACTGACCTTTGATTAGCTGCCATTTAATAAAGCATTCCTGCAGCTGATGGACTGTCAACACACAGTGGTTGTGCAGAAAGGTGGGCTTCTACAGCACAGGGTCACTGCCACTAGCTAGCGCTCAAACCCAGGCCATTATCATTTACCTGCTTGGCACAGGCAATTAATTAGGACTTACTGGTGGAGAGGTTAAGGGATAATTACCCAGTGTTTGCATGAACTCACCATGAGTGCCATGCCAGGTGCTGTTATCGAGACCGTATCTGTTCCCAACGGCAGCACAGGCAATTCCCACCCAGTCCTGACCACACTGAGGGGGCCCCATGCCTTGGCACCTACACTGCCTGACACAGGATCTTTGCAAGTAATGTAGGGTTGCTTTGCAGTAACAGTTGCACTTTGCACCTCCTGGCCTTGTACTGGAGGAGTGAAAGTCCTTTCGCCCCCTACAGCCTTTCTCCGCCCGCGCCCCTCCGCCAGCATCAGACACCAACCTCGCTCACTCAGCTGGGTCAAGGGGAGCAATGCTTATCAAAGGGTTGAGGGCCAGGCTGGGGAAAAGCAGCTTCATCTGGAGTGGGTTTACCCTCTCCATGCTGCTGGCACTGGGCTCAACAGGAGGATAAGGAGGAAGAGCTCCGGGAGCCATCAGCAGAGAAATGAAGACGGGAAAGCCAGGGGCTGGAGCTGGTTGTGCCCAGGGGCATTAGGAGTGCCGGAGCCAGCCCTGGGCAGCCCTCATCTACCTGCTCCTTACTTACTGCTTCCTGGTTGCTTTCTTTGACCTGACAAGCATTGAGGAGGCACCTCCAGCACCCTGATTCCCCAGGCTTGTGGGCAGGGAGAGACTCCTGGGGCCACATCAGGCTCAGGGCTGACCAGGTCTCCTCTTTGCCCAAAAATGTCAGGCTGCAGCCAAGCCTGCCCTTAGCAGCTGCTACGCAGCCCTTTGCTTTTCAGTGTGCCCAGGAGTAACATGTTTTACACATAAGGAGGCTTTGCCTCTCAATCCCAGCTGCTCAGTTTTCTTAAAGATTTCTTGGGCAGGGTTTTCCTAAAACCACCTGGAAAGGCTGAGCAAGCTCAGCTTGCTGAATGTGTTCTGGCACTTCCAGAACATACGCCTGGAGTTAGCAATAAACAACATACCTCGAGACTGCTTTACTACACCCAGGTGAGAAAAACACCCTCCAGCAACCGTCTCAACTGATTCTACCTGGTGCTGCGATGGCTTTCAGTTTGCAACGCCTGGGATTAGTTTAAATAAAAATACTCAGGTACAACCTGGCCTCTCTCCAGAGCCCTGCATGGGAAGGGTTATGTCAGCCAGGATCTCTTACACAGCCCAGCTCCTCCCCTTGCCCTGCTGAATAACAAAAGGGGATAAAAAAACCTTTCAATCCCCTGGGCTTGGAGCAGGGGGCTTTTCGAAGCGACAGAGCTCAGCATAATTTTTTTTCCACCTTTGCAAAGAGGGTGGTGATTCTCCCCTTACCTACTTGCAAGCCCAGCTCTGAAGAGCAGCAGCCATCTTTTCCTGGGAAGCCTGAATGTATAATGACAGCTGCAGAGTTGGGGCCCTGTCGTGGCCCACCCCACTGCCATGCTCCCTGGACAGCTATGGCAAGGGCTTATGGTGGCAAAACAGCCAACCCACTCCTTGCCAAGGCACCTTTGGGTGCTACACACAACAGCTGTGAAGGAATAGTCCACAGCATAGGTAAGTGGTTGCCTGGGTGGGTGGCAAGAAAGGAAAGGCTGGGTGATGCCTGGTGAAGAGGGGGTTCTGGGTCCGTGTACAGAGCCCCTAGTCTGGGAGAAGGGACCACAGTGGCTGGGCACAGTCCTTCCTTGCCTTGCAGGAGGGATGCTGAACACAGCCAGCTGCAGGTCATGCCTGCTTAGCACGGGCGTGTAGGGCTGGAAAAGAATCACGTTCTGCTGTATGGCAGAGGGGACCTGGGCTCCCTGATCCTAAAGGCTCCGGTGGCATTTCTGCCTTGCATTTTACCTAGTTTCTTCCTCTGAAGTGTGACTGAGGCCTTGGTGCTCATTGTCACCTTATTTGCCCCACTGTACTCCAAGGAGACAATCAGAGACATATACAGCTTGTCAAGCTGTAAATGTAAAAAACAGAGAAAAATATTCTTCCTGCTTCATAAAGGATAAATTCATTCAGCTTCAATGCCCTTTCTCCTTAGAAGACCCATCTCACACTCAGTGTCACAGTTTGCCTGCTTCTGCAGGCACATTGCGTTCAAGGCCCTCTGCTGTCACGCCACTTTGGCTCAAAGATGGGCTGCAACTTCTCACCTTGAGCTCATCTGCTCCTCCTCCAGCCCATCTCTGTTTGGATACTGCAGGCAGTATCACCTTTTTCTGGGTATCTAGGGATAACTTTGTGGCAGAGCTCTCCCTGCCACCTGCAGCCAGGTTCTGAGCATGGCCGGGTCCCAGCTCTGTCCTTCCTCTCCCTGTGCCCCCAAGGGTGCTGAGCCACGCCTGTGCCTCTCCATCCCCAGATCTCCCAGACATAGTTCTGTGCTCCCTGGGGCTTGCTAATTTGTGTGCCTTGGTACCTATCAGCATTTCCCACCATTTTTGTCTGTTCTGGCTATTACTATTAAATAAAACATGCCTATGGGCATTATCTTGTGAGGCAGCCCATGCACACACAGGATTGACCACATCCTCTGTACTTAAGGCAGTTTTGGAGAAGAGCTTGTTTCTTGCTCACATGTAAGAGCCAAGTTACATCAAGTGCCCCATATTTTCAGGTAGAGTTGCTTATGGATAGTACAAATTGTTGCAGGGATGCTATTTATGTGGCTTAACAGAATAGAGGAGAGGTGAGCTGACTGCAGAGCTGAAGTGACTTCTCAGGGAAAGGTGCTGGGTACTAAGAAGTTCCTCAGCCTGGTAAAAGCACAGTGGGAGCTGATGACTAGTGAACACAGAGCATGGGAATTGGGAATATGGTTTTAAATAGGAAATTATTCTCAGAAGGCAGCCAGCCCTGTCTCTGAAGAGCCTGCTTTTTGGGAGACACAGGTCAGCCCCACAGAAGCTGCTGGGCTGGACAGACCAGTGAGGGAGCCCAGGGCTGACCATTCTACCTCCAGCCTTCTCCTTGATGCCTGTATTCAGCCCTTCCCACAGTGCTTGGCCCCAGGCTCTCCTGGGTTTGGGTGTGCATGAGGAATGAGCCGTCTCTCTCAATGGCTGAAAAAGCCACAAGCCTAAAGGAGATTCATGGCCAGTGAGAGGCAAGTACCTGTGGACCATCTATGCCTCTAGCCAAGCTGCAAGTGGGGTTACAAACCTATATGGGGTCCTGAAAAGGATTCACTGCAATGGGAGAGACAGCCCACCTGTCAGTGAGCTCTGCTGCAGAGTCTGGGAGATGGCAGGTCTGCCTTTTCTGTCCACCAGCCTGGAATGCTGCATTCACAAGGCTGCGGCTGCTTGGTTCCTGTGCCTCAACACCCTCCTGCCAGCCCCACAGCACGTGTCACCCTGGGCCAGGAGAAGACAACCCCAGTGTCCCAAGTGAATCTTATCACCAGAGCCCCTCACTACCTCGCAGCACTTCTAGCTTTCCCAGGGCAGCCCTGTTCTCTTCCCCTTCCCTGCCTGCCACAGAAGGTGTCAGAGGCATCAAGGGGCAGGAGCTGTCAGAGGCACAAGCGGAGCTGTTGCTATGCAACCCTGGAGGTGCAGCAATTAATGCTGGGGAAAACGTGCTGCGCTCTGAAGCTATTTGCATAGCTGCGTGCTGCAATACATTTGTTTGCATTGTGCCTCTACTGTTTAGCGGAGTTTGAAGTCAACCCTCCCCCAGCTCTTGCTGGAGGGGACCTGGGGCTTCCAACAAAGGCCACGCGGTTGGGGATGAAGGGGCTGGGGGAAGGCAAAGGTTTATCAGTCCGTAACACCTATAGACTGCACAGATAGAGGATTTACAGTATGGGGAGGAAAGACCAAGTTATGTGTGTTTCCCACTAGGCAGCCTGAGGTTTTCCCAGTTCCCGCAGTGACCCAAACCAAACGGTGGGATTGTCATATCTCCTCCTTTCAGTTGTACCAGGGTGACACTGAGCTTGCTCTGCTTGTCAATGCCAGAAACAGAGCTTTAGGGGCAGCCCAGCCTGCCTCTGGCTAAGAATGTATTTGAGAGAGGGAGCAAGGTGGGGAAGAAAGAGAGGGGGAAAGAAATCAACTGGTTCATAGCAACCTACCTGGGAAGCCGGTCTCCGAAAACCTGTCGATTGCCAACTGCAATCTTCCGGTTTGCCCACCCCAAGCTTCTCACTATTGCACATGAAGCCTGTACCCTTTTTGGGTTTCATTTTTTAGCCCTTGAACATTGGTTTGATTGATTATAAGTTTACAGGTATGTTTTGTACCTCAGAGGCACAAGAAGCAGCAGCAGAACAAAAGTTCAAGGCTAAGTGTTTCTGTTCCTTTCAGACCACTTTAAACACCAGGATTATAGTTCTGTAAAAGAAACAAAACATAGCTATAAACTTATAAAATCCAATTCAGTACTTTTACGGGGATGACCTCTCCCCTCCCTCTCCTGCTGCCACACAGCTGACTCTGTGCCAGTCGGCAGAGAGCTGCCTTGCACCACCCAGAACCAGAGGTACCACTTGAGTACCCCACCAGGCTGAAGGCTGTCTTGGAAATCTGACTAAATGCAAAGATTTGAGAAATGTGGATGACTCAGAAGAAAGACTAACCAGCGAGCAATCCTCTCCATCAGCTGAACTCACAGCACTGAACATGCCCACTGTGGGCCCAAGGTCTGAAGCAGCATGCCTCACTGCCCTGGGGTGCCACCTCCAGCCCTGCTGGTTTCAACCACTTAATTTATTTTTCAGGGCAAGTGGAAGATGCCATTTTGAGGGATTGCAAAGGAGGAGCAGCCTCTTATAAGGAGCTTGCTCACTGTTGGCAGTCAGGTGAGCTGACCCCGGCCCCAGGGACGCAGTGAATCCCCTGTGCTAAGTGCGCGCTTGGAAGTGCCTGTGCTGTGGGTTGCCAAGGAGGGGCTTGCTTTGCCTGTGCCAGAGGGCTGCATGCAGAGGTCTCACCCCGCAGAAGGGGGCAATGAGTTCTCTGCCAGTCCCAGTTCAGGTTGCTGGAATGGCTGTGCAAAAGCAAACACGCTGGGAAAGGCGCAGGACCATTTGACACGCGGTACCATGCTCAAACCCATCTCCACCCACAGCTGTAGCACAGGCCTCGTGCTTTGCGAGGTGCAGGACACGCTTCCTTCTGCTGGCAGAACGGATGCGGCCATCCCTTGCAGGGGATGGACAAATCAGCCGTGGGCACGAATAGTGTAAGCCACTGAAGCAAGATTTTCTGGAGCTCATCTCTCAAAGCCCCAATTAAAGGCTGACACTGGATGCACCAGTTTAAATGCCTGTATTCCAATCCTCAGAAATATGCCTGGCACCTAACACTCCCCACACAGATGAATGAGTCCCTTCACACCTCTGTGGGTGCTACAGTAATTCTCTCTCACTGCACTGGAAAAAAAATAGAAAAGCAGCACGCAAAGAGCTGAGGCTCCACGTAACAGCTAGGAAGGAGAAAAAGCATTTTCCTTCTCTAAATTAAAAGCTGAAGTTGTGCAAAGCACAGGCAAAATAACTATGGAAATACTGCTGCCAGGTTCTCAAGGCCCCTGAATTTACTCCGTCCTTGGTGACGCACATGGGGATGGACTGAGCTTGTATTTCAACTGAAAAGCAGGAAGAAACAAGTTATAGATGGGTTTTGTTTGGTTGGGGGTTTTTGTCAGCTGCATGTATTCATCAAGGTATCCAGGTTGTATAAAAAGCCAACTGACTGGACAAACAACAGACATCCATTACAGATTTCAGACTTTTAACCCTTCAGAGTAGTGTCTTTAATTTATTTATTTTTTAAAGTAGTTAAACATTAAAAATCACTTCTCCCCACCTGTAACCAAATAAAAATCTAACAAATCAAAGTTGGTTTTACATTAGAAAAACCCAATAGCAGCTTCAAATAAGATTTGCTTTTTTATATTCCTGTCATAACTTCCTCCACTCCCACCTTCCCCAAAACCCAACTGCATTCCATAGTAGTTTATCATCACTTGTGATACTTCTAATACAATATTTAATGACTAATTAAAAATCTTACCACTGAGCTATTGCTTTAAAACCAAGGGAAATTTATCATGTTGGAAATATTATTCTACATAGCAGCTTTCAAAGCCTTTCCAGAATTGTCCTTGCTAATTTTTCTAATTATCAAGATCATTTGGGATCTTCCCTTTAAGGAAAAAAAAAATTACCATGACTTTCTTTCTGAGGCAGTACTCACAATCTTCCCTGAGCTAGGTGCTCCAAAAGGATAGATAGCACTGGAAGACCAGAATAGATAGAAAAACAGACAGCACCAGGAGACAGATAACAAAAGCATTCAGGGCAAAAAAAAAAGTTCTTACAATGATTTTCACAGCTTTGCACGTTTTAAAAAAAGCAGCACCCAGTTAAGAAAAGGGAGAATGAACCATAGGGACTGTGGAGTAGGGAGGAATGCCCTGAGTATCTGTAACAGTCTCAGGTATGAGTTGGGAATGCAAGCTGGCTCTGGACCCAAGGGGAGGGAGGTGTATGGCCTCTCCCCTGCTCTGAGTCCATCGCTGCCGGTTTCTGTCTGTCCTGCAGCACACTTGGGACAAAGCTGTCCCTCGCCAACCCCCAGACATGCACACACGGGTCAGTTGGAGTCACTGCAACTGCAGAGGTTCACCAACAGGCAAACTCTCACCAAAGGTGCACTCATCTGCAGTAAATGAGCAGGATATGCTGTGCTGCAAGAAATTCCACCTTCTCCTCCTAAGCTGCATCTACACGGCAAGGTGGAAGAAAACCCAAAAGCATCCAACGCCCTCCCCCCAGACATTGGTGGTCCCAGCTCCAACAGACACATTGCCACTCACAGCCACTGCCTACTTCTAAAAGTCTTCAAGGATTTTAAAGCCTGCAATTATCCAGGTTGGGTTTTTTTTCCAACATGGATATGAAAAACCAAATGCAGAAGCTAAGTAGAGGGCTCGCTAGAGCAAACCACACTCAGCATAGCCCAGTCGCCAAAGCTTGGGAGGGGCCAGTGGAGACATCTGGAGAACAGAGGGTATCTTGGGTGTAATTAAAAGGCGTTGGGGGACATGACCCCATTTCAGATAACCTGGAGATTCAGATAATTGGGCCTCAGATAATCAAGGCCACGTTGTTAATAGAAACAGTATCACAACTCCTAAGGGCGGCACTCCCCACGTGCCCACACTATCCCTCCTTGCATGGAAATGCCTGGTGAAATATGAATTAGTGGTTTGATACATGTCCGTACTCTCTGTCAGCTGCCGGTTGAGCAGCAAACCGTGTTTCTGATGCACCACTTTGGCTGGCTGCTTGGGAAATAGGTTAAGGCAGAGAAGTGGATTGCAGCCCTAGATGCCTGGGGACGAGGCTGTCTCAGAGCTGACGGGCTAGGTAAGCTCTATTTTGAAAGTGGGTTAATTTAGCTGCCATTCAACTACCATTAAATGATGTAGGTTAATTTTATAGTCAGATAACTATTAAGAAACCAAAACATAAGGCAGGAAATGTCTCTATGCATACCAGTGAGGAGAGATTCCTCTGCACTAATGCACACTCCTCCCTTTCAGCTCAAATCTCTCATCCTTCCATTTCTGCACATCCCTCACATCATCTCTTTTTTTTTAACCCTTGCCATTACACACTATTGTCCTTCTTCCCTCTCTTAAGAGAGCCTGTTCTTCCTCTCAAAAATTCACCTTGATATCCTGGCCCATAATTAATTTTCTCCTTTGTTTATATTGTCACACATCTCAATGCTAAAGGAAGACTAACAAATCCAAACTTCATCTGACCCTGGCAAATGTCCACCAAAAAAGGTTCCATCTTCCCCCACACATCCAATATTTGTGCAGCTACGTGGTAAATTGAGGTAGGGAACTACACCTTGCTTAGTATGTAACATGCCATCACTGCTAATACACCCAGTTTTCTTCAGGGGTATTTACCACATGTAAAGCCTTCTCAATGCTGGCAGTTTACCCTTTATAAATGGAGGCCGCAGTTGAAATGTACTTTATCTCCGTGCGATTTTCCTTTCTGTAGCATAATGATAGGTATTGTTTGTTTCTTTATACTGGTGACAAACCCCATGAATTGCTGGTTTGTCATAAAAGAAAAAATAAAATGAAAAAAATTATCAACAACAGCTTATGCCTGCAAAGGAAGAGATCCTTTGGAAAAAGCAGAAGTGACTCATCACTCCTCACGCGCAGCAAGGAGCGAGCATCACAGCCCTGCAGATCCCCCCGAGATGCCTTCACAGATTGCCTCCCTCTGACTTCTGTGCTTTCCTGGTCCCACCAGCAGGAAAATGAGTCCCTGACGTTCACAGAGGAAAGTAAAGCGATGATGACCCATTAGCACATGCTGCCCATCAAGCACTCACAGATCTCCTCTACCGCAGACGGTTTTTATCGTATTAACAGTAAGTGCACTACGCAAACCCTGAGAGCTCACAGAAATGAACTCATGCTTAACCACGCAGTTGTAACAAGACAACAGTGCTAACGGGATGTTGGCATTTGCCCTGTGCTTTTTGTGACCAGAGAAATACAGAACGGGACCATACCCAGAAATCGCAGATAAACCATCTCTGAAAAATCCTCCTCGCAGCAACCCAGAAATTCAGATGGCAACACCAGAGCCCAAACCGTGCACATTGTGGGAATTCTGACCCACAGAAGGCTGAGTGCCAGATGCCCTGTTGTCCTGCTGAGGCTTTGCTACTCTTACAATGAAGGTCCTTCTTTAACTCATGAGCTATAAAAGAACAGATCAAACAGCCAAAACCCAAACCTCATCAATCTGCTCTTTTCCAGCACTAAGCCACTACCTTTGTCACTTTGATTTTAAGCTTTCTATTATACTATTATATTATCCTGTTACATTATATTGTGTAACTATTATTCCTAATTTAATATCATTAAATAAGAGGAAAGCATACTTCTTTTAAATCCAGAGTTATGTTATTTTTCCTTTTATCAAAATAGCAGTCCAGACTACACTCAGACAAAAGTAAAGGCATCAACATAAGGACAGGTATGGGCAGGGCAGCTAGAATTAAAGAGCAGTCAAGAAGTCACTCTTATCATACACACTTGTGTCTATTAGAGAAAAGCCAACACAGGGCCTGAAACAGGAGCAAAATCTACTTTTTTAATGCACGAGCAGCAAAGCTCACTGAATTACAGCTAGGCAGGCCTCTAGTGAGCAGTGAGGCCAGGCAGCTGACACTATGGTCTGACTAGAACTTAACTTATTAGCAACCACACTTCAGGTACCAAATAAGCTTGTTTAGTTTTTACACCTTGAGCAGATGTTTGATGGCTAGAAAGCAGAAAGAAACTTGTATTTCTGTACAAACTGAGTATATCCACTATGACAGCTTCTTATGCAAAACCAGAATCCTACAGGGTCTCTTTTTACAGTCTCCTTTCAAAGTCAAATAGTTTGTTTTAAATCACTGCTAACACCTCACATGCAGCTACTTGCTTTAAAGGCCTGAAAGAAATCTGAGGGAGATGCTATGTGTGACCATTGTGCACCTGAAAAAACTATAGTACTACCTTCACCTGAAAGAGGAACATGGTGGAAACTAGTAAATCCTCCAAGCAACCACCTCAGGCTTAGATTACAGCAAGGGTCCCAGCACAGATATTGGCTGTGTGTATGAAAAACCCCTTCACATGTGCAAGGAAGCTGTTCAGCTTCTCCTAGTGTCAGGTTTTCCCTGCAGTCCCAGAGTAACTCAACAATTAGTGTCAGGGCCTTCCTCTAATGCTCCGGGAGCAGAAAAGCACAGTCAAAGGCTTGGCTTTAAGAAAGGAAACCATAAAAGCCCCTTTCATAGGAATGTCATTCCAAAACAAGTTAAGCCAAGCCCTACACTTTATTAGCTGGGCAGGTGGGATCTGGGACATGTGACAATGGGATCTTGGTGCACGTCAGCAAAAAAAAATAAAATTCCAAACCTTAGCAGGTGTAACCTATTTAGCACTGCATTTTTTACAGGCACTTTGCTGATAATCCTGTACAGACAAACCACTCCTCCTGTTGGCACGTGGCTGGCTGATCTGCACCTGGAGCAGCAGCCCAGCAGAGGTAGGCAAGCAAGCTGTGATTGAGCCAGACCCAGAAAAGACAGCCAGTGAGACAAGGCAGGAGCCACATGTTGATGGAGCCACCTCAGGCTCTGGCACAGGCGACAGCTGAAGCCTCTGCCCCATCCTTCACAGTGTTACTGTGGGTGCTGGGTAGGTTATGGTCCAGGACTCCAGTTGGCTCCTTAGGGGGATGCAGCTGCGTTTTCATACATGCAGCTTTTGTATGTTCGGCAGCAGTGCTTATATTTCTATGCTCTGAAGTGTACCTTAAGCGCTTCTAATTTTAGCCGAGCTTTTAAACAATTCCTGGAAATCTGAGCTGTAGCCATCTCATACAAAAATCTGCCTTTTAGTTAAGTATGTAGGAACAGACCTGCAGAGCTGCGAGACACCTGCAGAGGAGGAGGCAGCAAGTGAAGAGTTTTAGAAGTTTTGTTTCAAATAAGACCTGTAAATTTGATATGTTCAAAGTGACCTGTAAAAACAAGATGCAATTATTTTGTGTTCCCTCTTCATGGTACCAAAAGAGAGCTTTTAAAGATTGTGTTGTCTGGGGTTTTCAAGTAGGTAGGCAAGAAGAAACTTAATTAATTCATAATTCATAAGTGTGAAGTCATTCAAGTTTCTTTTGAATTTCCTACTAGACAACTGAGAACACTTTGGATTTTAAGTTACAGAGTCTGCATCAAAAGTACCAAATCAGGGGAAACAGCACTCTCACAAATTTGGATCCTTCCAGCATTGTAACATCTATTAAAGTGTCTCAAAAATAACTACATTCAAAAGATCAACTTTCTCTTTATTCTCTGCCACCTTCACTGTATCAAAGTCCATAATCCTAGATTTGCCCTAACACTTTAAGCTCAGTTTTTTGAAATTGCTTTTGGTCTGTACTTCTGTTCCTCTGTACATGAATCACATTGTTAAACAGGTCCAAGAACCTGCTACTCACATGCAGTTAAAACCTCCATGCAGCCAGAACCCTTGTTTGGGCATCTGCCAGAGCAGAGTTTGCAGATTAAGAAAATAGTGATTTGCTGAAGTATCTTCCTGAATCAGGATTTAAATCCTCCCCCTCCCCCAGACCCACTTCTGTCATGCCTCTAGGAAATTAGAGAGCTCAGCATGCTCAGGCAGAGAAGCCACTGGTGATCCGCCTTACGGCAGGTGCCAGAGCAAGCTCTGCACTGCTGCTGTTTGACTCTGAGGAGCCACGACACAGGGGCTCAGCTTTGGTTATACAGGAAGATGAAATTCTGATGCTCAGGAATTCCCTTAATTAACCAGCTTCACTCACAAAACTCGTTTATTTCCAACTTTCAGATCCTTCATGTTGAGCTCAGGGAGTTGCCTACTTACAGGTTTAGTTTAAATCCCAATACCTGCAGGTACTGACCTGAAGCTTCCCGCTCTTCCCCTCCCAGCAGCTCTCACTTCCACAAAGGAGCAATGAGCAGAGCCTCTCATTTCACATCTCCGTGAGGATCTGCATTGCAGCAAGTGACCCAGGTATACGTGGAGTACAGTCCACTGCAATTCCAGAGGATATGTGACTTCAGAAGGTGACCAGATATGCTCCTGCAGGTTCAAAAGAGGCAGCTGCCTCTTCCAATAACAGATTGAGCAGCTCAAAATCCACCCTGAGTCTAAACAAGCCGAAGGAAATTATCAGGTGACTTTTAAAGCTGTCTAACAGGGCTAACTGTTTCTTTTCTACTTTTGTAAGAGTCAACAGCACGGATGCTTCTTTCTGGGTCTGGGTGCAACATCTTGTGCACTCTTCTAATGATACAGGAAACAGCTTTAAAAGAAGAAATCAAGACTGTGTTTCTTTAAGTTTGAACAATTTCAGCTCAGCAGTGCGAGACCATCAGCAAGTCCTCCAGGAAAAGCAGAAAAACTTGGTATTTGTGATAATCGCAGGACTAAAAGTGTCGATTAAAAATGTCCTGGGACAAGCCTGCACAGTGTAATGCATCCTAAAGAATGGCAGATGGGAATACGGTTCATCACTTTCAAAGGCTATTTTCATAGATTTGACAGATGTATTCAGACACAGAGAAAAAGAATATGATAAATGATAGTTTACTGCACAAGGCTTTCAAGCTATTTACACATAAAGACTCACTATTCGTGAATAAGTGTAAGATGTAGTCTCTAAAACCAAGTTTTTTATTTAAGAGAGATTTGCCTGGTAAAGCTAAACCAATGACAAGACCCAATTACCATTTTGCTTTTTGTTTTTAATACCAGTATTAGTATACAAGGAATACAATAGTTAGTTTGTAATGTAACAGTTATTTAAGGATTTAAAAAAAAAAAGGCTCTGAAAAATGCAAACCCTAAATTACCTACTTTTCAATAGCACACGCTAAGAAAGGCAATTCCTCAGGAGAAAAGAAACCTGGGCTAGACATTGTGCAGCATTATGAATTTTCCTAAAGCTAGGAAATCCCTAAGCATCACTCTCAAAATCAGCCTAGAACTGAACACAAAGGTTAGCAGAAATGCCTGAACTCACGTGGGTTCCATTATACACCACTTACTGTAACCTACTTTTTAGTATTCAACATTTCAGTATCAATAATGCATAACGTCAAAAGTAGTTCAACCCAAAGTACAGTCACGAGAAAGTAAACATGGATCGGAGAAGGCCTGGCTGCAGTGTGGTGTCACCATCAGATCTGCCTTGTGCCCCTGTGCAGGGGGACAGCAGGATGGAGTTGCTGGAGCTTCCCCTGTGGAAATGGGGAGCTGAGGACCTGCCCCCTCTGTGGAGGAAGAGCAGAGAAAATAAAGCTGCAGAGAAAATAAAAGCAACACCAGTGCTTTGGAGAGCAGCTAAGCAACGTGCCCATGCCTGGTGATGTGCGTGCTGGCACACAGCCCGGCTGCCCAAACCCACACTGCCCGCTGCCACCCCGCAGACCAAAACCGACCCACACGGGGCAGCGCCCAGGGCTCCGGCCACGCTTTCACTACCACTGTGCCTACCCTGTCTCACTACTAAGTGCTCAGTGAACATCACTACATCACCTTTTATTTTTCCTCCTGAGAGGCTGTTTGTTCTTCGCTGGATAAATTATTTACCATTAAAGAAATTAAGGTGGCCAGTAGGGGAGAGCAAATTAGAGTACGGGAGTTCATGAGCCTGGGCTGCTATGAGACAGCGTTTCAGCTTTCACATGTATTCCCTACCCAGCTGCTAAAGCAACTTTATCGTCAATCCTATTTAGGACAAGAACCCAACGGAGTATGGAGATTCCAAAGCTCGACCCTTCAGCCAGAAATTGCTTTACCTTCTATTTTCACTTCCTCTCTTGCTTCTCTCTATTTGTGATAGTTTACATCTCATATCTTTAGGCTATTAGTGCAGGCATTTAGGAAGCACGCTAGAAACAACAGAATTGGAACCCCTTGAAGTTTTTCACAACAAAATTTATTAGAAGAATAGTGGTTTTGAAAAGTCTAGCATCCAGTGAAAACTACCATACACAACGTTACAGCTGGGAATGTGTTTCCAAAATGACATGGTCAAATAATACAATGGAGCCATTAAATCTTACACATGCACAACAAGAGAATTAGCGCTTTGACATACAATGCAAAAAATAAATGGACCACATGAAATAAAAATTTAAAAGTACTTATCACATACATTAAGACACAGCTTATTTAGTCCAGTCAAAAAATCAGAACTGCATTAAAAAAATTAATGTAGTGCAATCAAACCAAAAACCTTAATTTGTGATCATAAGTGCTCTACTACATAAAACATTGATCATAGCAAGGAACAAAAAATTCAAATCACACAGTACAAAAAAAATCTGTAAATAAATATAAACTACAGTACAAGAGAAATATTAAATTATACAATTCCGTCAAACTGTAAACAGTATATTGAAATGAGGTCCATAAGAGTAAAGGGGGGGTTCCTGTTTTTTTTCCCATGACACTTGAACTTCTAGAGGTCAGAGAGAAATGCCATTTTCCATACTCTTCAAAGACTATGGGTTACATAAATAGAAAGAGAAGACTTTTTAGATGTAAAGTGTCAAATAATAAAGCAGAGGTGCTGCTGACTTGTGACTGCCAATAGATCACCATGAAGGCAGAACTGCAGATTTTAGTTTCAGGCTTGGCCTCCAGGCAAGCACAGCAGAGAGGCCTGGCACTACAGGTGTTCAGTGAATAGAGCTCAGCCTTAGAGAGGAGGCACCTGATGAGGTCTGGTCCTACCCAGGAGGTGGAAGTGATTATGGACAACGTTACCAACCTGGACCTCTGCTGATTATCTGACAGGTTTACACGCTTGTCATACAAACACCAACTTTGGCAGAACAATTACTAATAAACTCAAAGCACTCCCGGCCCATTGGTTTCCATCACAGTGGCCAGTGCACAGAATTCTCTAAGGACATTGCATAACTAGAGTGTAGAGGTCAGACAGCCAAGGACCCGTGCTTGAGGTTAGAAGTAGTTATGGTGAAAGAGAAGCAAGAGCCACGTTAAGAAGCTGCCTCTGCTGTTCGCAGAAGCAGTTGGGAATGTATTTCATTTTTAGCTGCGCTGGCTAGTAGTGGCATTTTAAAATATATAAGTTTAAGATAACATATATACTATATATGTATATAATATAATACATATTATATAATATACATAGGAATTTCTTACAATACATACCAGGAACCCCCACGCGATCTGCTCAGTAGTAATAACTGAATATACAGAATGCCACTATAAGTGTCTGAGGCACTGTGTGCTGGAGAGTAAATATGCAGCTTTAAAATCCGTTTGGCTGAGTTATACCTGGATACCTGAACTGAGTTTTAAGTTGACATTCATCAAGGATGTGCTATCAGCACGTCAAAAGAAAAGCAAAACAAAATACAAGTCACTGCTAGGTTTAAGAAGAGAGTACAAGTACCTGAATTGAGTGAGGATAGTGTGTAAACTGTCCCTGAGGGTTTTTAAACAGTGTGTGTACAAGTTGGATTCCTAAGAACATTAGTTTAAACTTACATTGCGGACTGATAAAATACCAATGTTTGACAATTTAACAAGTGGAGGTTAAAAAGAGTTATGAGCAAACACTCAAAACATTTTATACATTTTAAAGCAGCAGTAAGCTGCTGTAAGCATACATCCCATCAGTACAAGCAACACATGGGACTCAGATAAAGGTTTCTATTTGCAAAAAGCCCATCATATATCGATAAGTAAAGAATATTCACCTGCTAAATTAGAATGCACCTAGTTACAGACTAGCAATTCAAGATTAATTTTTTAATCAAATACTTTGCTATACTTTGCTATTACATACTAAAATTCCTTAAGCTCACTAATGCTGGTATTCTAATCTATTTTTTTTAAATGTTCCCCCTTCATTTAAGAAATATACCATTCCACAACTTAAACATTAAGATCCATTTTCAGTCCTCAGATGTAAAAAGCATGTCAATGAGTTTATATTAAAAATTTACATGGTAAAAAGGCTTGAATTTCAGCCAGAGATTCTAAATACTACTCATTCCCTGAAGGCATAAGGGAGAAAGAATCCCTACCCATTTTTCTTGTGATATAGCTTTCAAACTGAACATTAAACAATAGTCCAAAATGTTTTTTCAGTTTGGGAAACTTCCCTTCCCTACCCATCATCCCAGATTCCAAATGTTAAGCCCTGAAATGGCCTATTGAAATGATTAGTTAAAAATACCAGGCATGTATATATACATCCCCTGCCTGAACTCCAGAATATTTTGTTGTACTAGTCTTTAAAAGACAGATTAATATCCCAAGAGACCTTGTGATCTGACCTGAAAGGCTGTTAATGATCCTAGATTGTACATTTAAAGTATCTCATAACCTGAAGACCAGATTTAATTAAGACTCTGGCATTGTAACAGAAAAAGTGCTGCAGTTATTCATCCCTTTTCTGGTACTTTAGAATAGGTCAGACAAGTGCTTTTTATAGTGACAGTAGAGTTTACATGCTTTCACGCAGGCATAAAAATATTATCTGCAATAATATTTGAGAAATGTAGCACCAAGTAATTGATAAACTGTATTAGTAGCTGTAGTAGCATCCTCATTATTTCTGAGCAGGAAACAAATATTAAGATAAACTGTACTAGGTGATGACGACAGAAATTGTTTCTGATGTTAACTTTTCCCGCTCCAGTCAGAATGAAGACTTTGCCCTAATCCCTGCTTCATAAAATAGAGTCATCATCTTGAGTCCTTCTAAATTATACTTACCAAATCTGTAGAGACAAGCACAGGGGCAAGGATGGAGATGTTTGCTCTTAAAGTAAATGAAATGCCCTGGACAGGCTGAAAAAAATCCTCCTTCCTAGTACATTACCCAGGAAAATTGATTTTGCAACTGGGCTAAGAGATTTTTGTGAGGATTAAATAAAGCTCTCTTAATATGAAGGTTTATATGACAATACCTGAATATAGGCATAATTCGGTAGGACACAGGGTCCAAAACTGCTGCTGTAATACTGGTTTAGAGACTTGGCCCCAGTCAAAGAAAGAACAGGAAAGAGGGAGAGAGACAGACACTGGAATGCTATAACTACTCAACAGTTTTTTCTGGTATATGTGAAGTGGATCCTCAGATCATTTTAAGTTTGTAGTATCTTCCTGCCCAGTGATCATCACAGTGCATTGTGTTTATACACTGGATAATTTGAAATTGGTTACTATAGTGGCTACTTTATCTGCTACATTCATCAGAACTGCATAAAACTAGCAGTGCAGAATTTCAGGTTTCTGAAGGTTCCAATTACTGAATTTTCAATATAATTCAAGATCAAGTAGAAACCTTTATAGTACCAAAACTAGTCTTAAAACTACATTTTTCTTTTACAGCTTTTTAAACCAATATTAATCAACATTATGTACTGGTGCCAAGAAAAAGCAACATTGACCTAGACTGAAATTACATTTAATTACTGAAACATTTGTGGGGAATATCTAGAAGTTTCTCAACCTCATGAAAATGAGGGAAACAACCCTTCCCATCCTACTTCTAACATTTGGCAGAGAATTTAAGCTATTTAAAATATCGTAACAAAGCTTTCAGTAAGGTTAATAATTTTGCCTTCATATGAGTTTGGACTGCAACAAGTGTATGTATTCTTACACTGAAGAGTTAAAATTTTCTCTTCACTGAAGAAAGAGGTCTTTACATTACAGATGCAGCCACACTGTTTTTGAGAAAAAAGGGAACAGCAGAGTGCTCCCTTCACTCCTTGGACACTGTGTTCTTCTCCTAAGACTCAAGGACATCTTAAGAGCAATAATTGAAAGTAAACTGGAAAGAAACACATGGCAATTCCAGTTTTGCCTGTATAACAATTGTTGCAGATGATACAAAAAGCAATTCAATCAGAACTAAAAAGTTGTTCCACAAAGCTTACTCAACCCTGAAGCCCCTGAATCACTTTGCCAGCTCCCATGAATTTCCAGGGGAAGGCAACGTACTCCCCCCCCCGGGTACTCATGGAAGGAATATTTAGATGCAAATGTTCACCTGCCACAAGACAAAGCACGGACTATTCCTTGTCTGCTCTTACCCAGTCTAAACACTTGTGCAGTTACCTCCCATGTTTAGGAATATCCTCAAGCACTGGAAAGTTCTACAAAAAAGGTGGTGTAGGAGTTGTGGGAGAACACAGAAGTCAAACGTGTTCCCTTACTAGAGGCATTATCGTATCTGTACCCCAGCATTGTTAAAAATCTTTTTTTCTCCAATTGTCAAGGAAGTTCAGAGTCTGACTTCAAGTCTAGCAATAGGGTTGGTAATGCAAGCATAAAGTTGTAAGTTCTGCAACCAAAAGAAAGAAAAGGCATACCTGTATTGCTTATGCAGCAACTTCTCCTGTGCAACAGGGAAAAGAAGAGAAATTCTAAAGGAAACTGTCTTGAACCTTTAGAAAAAAATCAGGGAATGACTGGAAAATAAATTATCTTTAGACAGAAACAAAAACGAGTCCAGAAACGTGTCCCTACAATATCTAACTGGAAACGTTCAACTCTATAGCTGTACTCAAGCATTACGGCCACAATAATGCCTACAACACTGTGGAACGAGGATCCAGCTGGCTGAAAGTGAGGTAATAGTTTGTAATAGGTCAGAGTTCTAAAAAAGCACTTTTACATCTTACAAGTCCAAATAAAAAAAAGGACACATTTCATACATGTTGGGCTTTCTCACCAGAACTGTACGATAATTAACTCCACACCAGGACCCCTACCACACTAAGCCTTACTCATCTTCAATTATATGCTGCAGCAAAGATTTACCAAGCGACACCTAAACTTCAGTACAATATGAAACTTCGATTCTTAAAACTTTATACACACAAAATATAAAATTACTTTTCTAGGATGGGGTAGGGGAGGGGGATTCTCCTTCATGGTACTTGGACTGAAAAACTAGTTTTCAGAGACTGCCACAAATATAATTCACAGTTTCTTGCTGTCAGGCTTTTTCAGCTACATCAACGTAGTACACAACAATACTGTTAAGTCCAATAACTACATTGGATGGACATTCTCAGGAATAAGAGAAAACTAGTGACAAAAAATACCCGAAAGGTCTCCTCCTAACAACGTCTCGATTTTTACAGGGTTGCAGTTTGTCTATGTTACACGTTAATGCGATCTCAGAAGAGCAGCAGGAGAAAGGTTTTAAACCTTTCTCCTGTCCAAGTGAACCAAGTAACATAAGCATCCACTTACCAGAAATAAGATGAGAAACAAGGCTTTTGTTACAAAGACCGCAGTGAACCACACCTTCCCACACCAAAATATGGTCAACCAGGGATTTTGGCCATGCAAACTGCTGGTCAGCAGAAAATTAAGCATGCTAATGGACAAACATTGATTCCAATCATATATTTAAAATGATCCCAAATACTACTACTTAGCTACACTGAAAGCGCCTGCAAAAAATATGTAGTGAAAAAATGAAACAAAATCTTAGTGATCACTGCAGCACTTAGAGTGATACTAGTCTTAAGTGATGAATCACCTCAGAAAATATGTTAGATGGGACTTTGAAACAAAAAGGTAACATTAAAAGGTGCACCTGAATATTACAGACTAAATTTACAAAACCTACAATAAGGTAAAATATATATCTTTTGAATATTCAGCAGCTTTTTTTTAAATTTGTTTTTATTTTTTGAGAGACTCATGAAATTTTAAAAAGGGACCACTAACTAATCTCAACCATGCTTCACAAAACAATAATGGCTATTTCATATTGCAGTTACCAACGTAATGCAATTAGTGCTTAAAAAATAATCTACACTTTTTCTTTTTTTTCCTTTTTAAACAGAGACCTTTGGAGGAAAAATGGTTGTTCAAAAGCTTCTCGAAAAAGAAAGATTACCTGAATATTAAGTTATCACAGATCAAGTGTTGTGTTTAAAAGCTTTGCAGTTATGAGTATTACAATCTTCAGGTCTCAGGACATATAAACTGAGAAAGTTATGTGTTTGGTTTGTTATTGGTTTTTTTTTTTTAAATCCACTTTCTAACCAAAGCAAATAAAGAGTACTCAACTTCTCACTATCTATTTACAATTCTTAGCCTAAAGTCTGAAATGACAAGACAAATTCTCTTTTAAAACTGCAGCATTAAAGGGTAGGCACACCATTCTTCTGCTGCACGATTGTCACCCACTTAAACATACACATACAAAATATTTAGGTTAGTAAAATGAGCACTCCACGTACACTACAGTGACAAGTTTTATAAAACTCAACTCATGTTGCTTAAATAAAGACAACTGCAAAAGGTTAAACCTCTCTCAACAGTAAAACTGTGTTACTTTTTTTTTTTTCACTTGCAACAAACTTTCTACCATAATCTCCAACAGCAGATGAAACCACACCTTAAACTGCACGTTTATTGCAATCACCAGCTAAACTGGAATGTATTGCAGAGTTTAGATACTGCTACTGAGCTTAAACTGCTTTAAATGCCAAGATGACAACTAGAAAGCTACAAGGAACCAGGATTTTGAGGACTAAAATATATTAAGTAAACAAAAACAAAGCATACTTGGGGTCAAATGCCCAGTCCATTTCAAGAATGAGCAGTGCATATTTAAAACAACAGCAATGGTGTGCCTAACCTTTGAAAATATGAAGTTGCTGGGGAGGGGGAGGGGCTAATAGAATCAATTGTTCCATAAGTCATTCAGCATCCCTAGGGCTACCTAGGCCACCCTCCCACAAACTTTGAGAAACCACTTTCACTGACATCACTTAATGCTCTCACACAAAAACTCCAATGCTTCTTTTGGTTGTGCAAATGGGGGAAAAAAAAAAAAGGTAATTCTATCTACCTTTTGCACAGATTAAGACCAAATTGCTTCTACCTGAAGAACCAGCAATTCCGATTTGGTCATGTTGTGTTAAGTCCAGTAAGCTCCACTTAGTTACTGACCACTCCTGCAGAAAGTATCAAAGATAAAAGTTCGGTACAAAACTTATCCTGGATCTCCAGATAATCACAACAATATCACCATATTGGGAAAAAAAACCCAAACAGATTTGTGGTTTATGGAGTGCTTTTTTTTACGGTGTTTTAAAATGCTTATTCTAGCATGTGCTAAACCACGATCAAAATAGATTAAATAAAAACAACAACAAAAAAGCAGGACTTAAATTAATTCCTGCTACTGGCAACTGTAATATTTAAAAAGGAAACACCCATTCACTGAGTGTTCGACCCTGACAGTATTACAGATAGATATGATGCAGAGCCTGAATTAGATCAGGCTACCAGTGTTTTACTTCTTCCCTGAACATTAACAAGCTCCTTCACTAATGTGGATATTTGGGCAGACTACTGAGGTTGTAACGTTCGAGATCACCATTTTGTGGGCATTTTTTTTCCTTTTTTTTCTTTTTCTTTTTTGCAATATCACAGTAGTTTGTTACGCAAATCCCCCATCCCGAGATTAGAGTCATTTAAACTAGCTGTTGGAACCACATAGTTTAGTAAACTCAGAATCAAGTCTGTAAAAAGTGTAAAGGTCACGAAGAACCATAGTTCTGGTATAATGAGGCATACCCTAATACATCATTTAGTGTACCCTGACTGCTCCTGACTGTGAGAAGCTTGTCTTCCGTGAGATAAGGCTACATCCTCAAGCAGGTGAGTCTAAATATCACCCTTCAAAAACACCAAATAAAATTACAGCAAAGGTAGTGTTATAAATAATTAACTGACATATTCTGAAGGTAGTGTATGTAAGTTTTCCCTCCCCTCCCCGCCGGGTGAGCACTAAGCAGACAGCAAATGGTAAATACGGTTAATTTAGAAAGAAAACAGTGGAGAGCCTAATTAGACCCAACTGATTATCCATCTAGTAGACAAATCTGAGTTCAAGTGAGGTACCATTCCTAAATAATTTGATTTAGCTTAAATCTTTCGATCAACTGGATCAACAAAAATAAGGGGGGAAAAAAAGATTTCTGAAACATTTTTGAAGAATGACAGTCTGATTTTCATTTGAAAAATGCCTGGTTTTAGGAGAGTGTCAGTTTAACAAAGTGGACTTATTTCTATAAAGGCAGATATGAAAAATCCAACATCAGAAGTTCAGGCAGGCTCTACAGGCAAGATGTCCACTTCCACAGATCTGCATTCTTTTTGAGGTAACTCAACTCTCTATTACAGAGAAACATGCAAAAGGCAAAAGAAAAAAAAGAACAAAGAAAGAAAGAGGGCAGTGGGCAGGTGAAGGAGGGGAACTGCGCCATACCAGGCTAGAAAAATTTACAAATGTGACATTCAGAGCACATCTTTCACCTGTGTTCACACAAGTCTATGCTAAACTGCAAGGGAAAGAGCATTGCAGTAAACAGGAGACTCAGGTGCGCTCAGTGATGGTTGAACTATGCAGTAGTGCTCACCCAGTTTGCAAAGTAATTGGCACTCTACAACATCCCTATTCATCTTTCAATTCATTCGCACTTTGTGCTGCTTCTCCCTGGGGATCTAATTCAATCTTTACTGAAACATCCTGCCCCTCCGACCTCATTAATTTCATTTTTTTCTTTGGAGGGTTTTTCAAAGTGCCCAGCCTCTCTTTAACTTTGTACTCCAGTGTACTGTGGGGGATCCCATAAATACTCTGAGCTTTGGAAACACTCATTTTCCCGCTCATAACCACAGAGATTGCTTCCTCCAGTATCTCGCTGTTGTACTGTCTGTATCTCCCTCTCTTCTTCCTAGGTTGCTTGGAGCCAGGATCTCCCTCTTGATCTGAGGTGGGATATGGCTGTCCAGAGGTAGACTGCTCAGCATCTGAGCCCCAGGAATCTGGTCCAGCATCCAGCAAACTTCTCCTATTTTGTTTTGGAAGGATAGCCCTTAACTTTTTGCTAAGCGCGCTCTCCGTTTGTGAACCCATTACCAAAGAGCTATAGCTGTACTGGTCACCAGTGCGGGACTCCCATGAAAGGTCCATGCCTCGAACTTGTGGTATCTTTAAATCCACAGGAGATGAATGGCTCACGTCCTTTTTCCCATCCTGTTTAGTTTGAAGTGCCATTTTTTGAAAGGCAGAGTTTTCTGTAAGAAAAGGAAGGTCACTGATGTTGCTGAGTGCACCATTTCCCCTGAATTTCATGCGGCTGAAATTGAATTCGTAGTGTGGTTTTGCCCAAGAAGCCTCCCTGGATAATATTAAGTGCTGTCCATGATTCTGTAGTCCAGATGGCCCATGGCTGGCAGCTGTAGAGAACTGGTTTCTGCTCAGCAGTTCTTCACTAATCTGGAGTGAGCGAGCCAGCGGTACTTTAAGAGATGTGGAGTGGCCATAACCTTCCCTGGTTCCATCCTGCAAGCTTCTTGGAGGTACCCCATCACCACTCTGTAGTCCCTCCGGATGGTGCTGGCTGGGTCTCCCAGGTCGCCTAATTGGATGGAAGGAAACTGATGTGAGCAGAACTTGCACAGGTAGGGAGGGATGGGTGAGGGGGCCACTCCTTTATTAGAAGGCCTTGCTTGGGTAACATCACTTTTTGTCTTACTTATTTTTCTCTAAATTTTTTTTTATTATTTTAATTTTTTTTTTTTTTTTAAGTCTCAGCATCAGTCAGTTTTAAAACTTGTTCGCAAAAAAAGAGAAGCTTTTTGGGCAAAGAAAAATGAAACCTGTTGGCTGGTCTCTGGTTGGGTTCACAAATTCTCGGAGTAGAAAAGACTTCGCGCAAGCGTCTGAAAATAGCACCTTAATTACAAAGTAGTAATCAATCGCCATAGATCTACACACAACTGTGTTACTGGTGTGACGTTACCACTAAACAAGCACAGTAATAAAAGAGTAAGCCAAAGTGCAACATATTCAGCATGCAAATATGACTGCCACCTGCAGTATCTACACATAGGTGGAAACCCTGGATACTGTTTGCTTACACCATATTGAAGAACTGCTGCTCAGGATAAAAGAAAAAGCTTAACAGGCCTCAAAGGTATTTGCCTTTCATTCAGCACCGAGTATGAAAGCTGGGATACCATGGATCACAAAGAAAAATGCTGCTTTACACTAGACTTACCAAACTGCTCTCGTAACAACTAATTGCATATATGCATGGCCCTGATTCTCATTAGACATAAAGCATGGCAAGTAAAGAGAAAAAAAAAAAAAAAAAAATCTAAGTTTCAACTGTCATACAGATCAAGGGTTAACAACAACAAAAAAGCGCCAGTATGTATTTTTATCATTTTCCTTTCATCACAAGTGTAATAAAGTACTACTGGTGCAGAGAATCACATATATTTTAATGCTTTGCTTGCTTAGTCCCCTGTAGTAATTAAGTCACACAAGTTTCAAAATCCACCTCCAAATTTCTCCATATTCAACATATAGATTAAGAAAGAGAATTTATTTTAATGCTTTGGGATACTACACTGGTGTAAAGCCCTCTGGTTAAGTCACCATTATTTAAGGATAGGACACACAGTACTGAAAAGCTGTATTATTAACATCACACTGGGATTAAAAAAAGCTTTTAGAGAAAAGATACCACTGAAAGGACCTGGCACGTAACATACACAATGCTTGATATGTAAGCTATTTGCTTCCCTCCAGGATGCAACAAGTCATAGATGAAGTGCGTAACAAGAGTCAACAAGGATTCAGAACAAAATCCAGAGAAATGAATCAAGGTTTGCAATTCCAGAGAATCCTCTCAAACAATGTGCGTTCTCCACCCCTTCTACAGCATGTATCAGCACCACAGAGTGCACCAGTGATTCTACACCTAATTAAAGGTCATACTGGCAACTAGTAGAGGGTTACACCTGACTCACTGATGCTAAACAAACTGCAGCCAGCCTCACGTACCACACACCTGTACCAAGTAACCACAGGTGCCAGTATGCCGCATCCTCCCTGAACCACAGCACGGAGCAGGACAGTGCGGATGCTGGTCCTGTCATCCCTGTGTGTTGGACTTTGGCCCTCACTCGAATCACAAACAAGGGAACAAACAGTACAGAGCAGCAGTGGCTTCTGCTGCCTTCCTGGGAAAATAAAGCTGGAAATAACTTGTTCAGAATTAAAAGAGAAGTACTGCTAGGGAAGGTTTATGCTAAAGAGTTGTTAAAAAGTATGAAGACTGACTTTTAAACAAGGATTAAAGTATTTTATTAATAGAAATATTAAATGGAAAAGTAATCTTGAAGGGAGAAATCTGAGACAGTAATATATGTCCAAGGAGAAATGCAAAAATTCAATCAGCTGTTAGCAATACATGGGATTGGTGGTGATAGTGGGTTTAGTTCAGATTTTCAAGCTTTTCAAAGGCTACCATAAAGCTAAATCCAGCAAATAAATAGCACTTTAAACCATATACTATTTCTGTACTTCAATTAAAAAAATTAACTTCTTCACAGCAGCTTCAAGATAATCAACACCCCAAATCTCTCTTAGTCTCAGGCAGCCTCTCCAGTACAATGCTGAGTTTCTAAATGTATGCAAATGGTGACCATTAGGAATATGAAAGCTAGAGATTTTTTTTTTTAATTTAACATTATTTCACACCTTGAACTGATTAGGCAAGAGTAGTACACCACGTACTTCGTGATTATTTTTTAAAAAACTTGTTCAGGAGTTGAGTACAATAGCGAATCCAAAAAGTCATATTTAAAGTTTTCTGAACTACCAGGCTCCCTGCCCCAGATCCTTTTCTAGGTTGTGGTTTATGCTAGAAAATATTAACAAAAATCATGCAGTGATTGAAATCTAATTCAGCACGGTTTATCACCCGTATCACTGTTACTCCTAAAATAAACCTTCCTGTTAGCTAATTTTCCCCCATGTGAAGTCTAAATATACTGCAAATGCTCTAAGACTCTTCATGTATTTAACTGAACTTGCATCTCCACAGAAATCACCTATCAATAAACCCAGGAAACAGGTAATGGAAAGATCTTTGGCTAAGTACCAAATTGGCCAAAATAACAGATATTAGAGTCCTTAACTGCAAGTTAAACCTGTCTCAGTTGGCAACAACTCTCATTTGGCAGGTGGGGTGAAGGTATTTGCCAAAGGCACAAGTTGAAAACACATTACTCCAAAGGGTTAACACCAAATGTAAGTTAAAATTAACAGGAGGTAAGCACACATTTTTAGTAAAAAACAGTTTTAAAAGGTCACAGTAAGTTGCTTTCTCTTACCCATTTCCCGAAGTACTGGAGCACCCTGGAGAGTGACTCAGAGAGGTGCTGCCAGCACAAGGACTCTTCTTAGTGGATAAATCAAGCACACCGTCTGTAGAGACAAAAGAGTGACTTCAGTGTTTGAAGAAGCAGGATCAGCCACGCTGATCTTGTCTTTAGCTGAAAAGACAAAGCAAGTCTTTTCAGTTGAAGTCATATTTAGCACACAGCATTTTTTGGTTTATTGCATTTTTAAACAAAATAAACCTTGGATTTTTTTGCAATATGGTTTACACGTGACTTCAGCATACTCTTCAGAAGTCAGAAGTGCATCTGTTACAGGAGACATAGCATAAAAAATTACCTACAAATGACAGTTCTGGATACAACAGAGCCTATCACATAACTACCTCTTAGTGGTCCAAAAATGGGACAAATGTTCAAATTACTGAGATATTCCCCCCTCAAAGGGGAGCTATAAAACAGTATTTGGATTTTATTGTTTTTATCCAAATTTCTTGTAGGAAAATTCATTGAGGACTTCATACGGGAAACTCAGTTTCAAATGAACACACATAGAGATGTGAGATTCCTCCTCACCTGGCAGCCAGCTTTTATCTTTTTTTCCAATGTCTCCAGTGGGTCCCTACTGGCAAAGCTGCTGCCTTTCCCCTCTATTGTGTCATTTTATTCCCTCTCTTCCATATGCCAAATTGGTTTTCCTCCTAGACTGCTTCTTTCACTCTCACTCATGACACTTCCTCACACTCCCTCCATGCTCCTCTGCAAACCCTTATGTAAACTCTGCCTTTCTAGGCACCAGGAAAGGGAGTGCTTTTTGACAGAAAAGTCTTGCTTCTACTGCGCTGATGCAGTTTGAGATTCCAGTCATTTTAATAAGGGCAACATTGTCATTGAAGCAGCCAAGTCATCTGAAGTTCCTGGAAACTTTGAAACGAGGAATTTATGAGGCAAAGATAAATTAAACCTGTTGGCAAGGTAAACTCAAGACATTTCAGAGCTCCTCGCTCATTCCATCTAATCAAGGAAATACCACCCAACACAAGAACAATGTAAGAAGGTTTTCAGATTGCTTAAAGTTCTCATTTGACATATGGAGAAGAAACATGATAAACAGTGAACTAGAATTAACTTACGGAAAGCTGTTCCACCCACTGCATTTGGGAACACACCATAACCCAAACTTAAGCAAGCAGAAAATTGAATCTTCTTTTTGAACAACACTTATGCAGGCACAAGAGACACAGACTGGATCAAGTAGCAACTCCTTTTCAAGAGGCTACACTGGACAGCACAGGCAGCTGCCAGAAGCACTTGCATCCATGCTTCCCCCATCAGAAGGGTCAGTACAACCTAGAAGTCCCTGAGGGGAAGCAGGGCCAGCCTCATACCCCAGGAAGAAATTTACAGCTCGCTGGGTTCCCCTCAACCCACTAAAACAAAATATAGCACAAAGCACCACCAGCAGTATTTCATGACAGCCTCTGAAATCTCTCATTAACAAGTTTGGCAAAATCTCTTTCCAATTACATTAAATGTAAATTGGAAAAAAAATTTGCATCAGCAAACAGATTACTATATAAGTCAATATGCATATGTTCTAATTCCACGACAAGTGTTATGAGTATTATACATTATCTTACAGCTTTTTCCATCACATGGTAGCTAAAGAACAGTTCACGTACATGCTTTCTTTTTCACCATACCATCCTCTAATTTAAAAGAAACAGAAGCAAAACTGATTCTCTCCCTCTTTCTTTCAGCAAAAAGTTTCACAATGAAAACAGTTTAACATTTATAAACATACATGCAAAACACATCCATGAAATGCATTTATAATAAAGACAGGTGGAAACAAATGCCTATCAGCTAACTGTACAGGTCGTCATTTCCAGAGAGACACTATTCAAGCTCTCATGGCAGTTTGTAACAGAAGTGCAGTGACAGCTTTCACTAAGTGCTGTAAGTGCAACCTATGTCCAGACGTCCAAGCTGCATACTGTTGGACACATAAAATTAACCTTTATACAAAAGGCTTCATAAACCCAAGCTAAAAGAATAAAGAAAAAAAATAAATACTCTTCTGTCCCAGCCAGAAAAAGGCTTTTTTTTTTTTTTTTGAAGCCACCTTTTCCATTTGCAGATGGACAGCCTATCGTGATAGAATGACTTCAAGCACTAATACTTTTCTAAAGAAGGGTAAAGGGGCTAATTTTAATCAGTAGGATAC
>WBMZ01013650.1:102012-147694 GCA_013400975.1 Atrichornis clamosus
AAGCCACCTTTTCCATTTGCAGATGGACAGCCTATCGTGATAGAATGACTTCAAGCACTAATACTTTTCTAAAGAAGGGTAAAGGGGCTAATTTTAATCAGTAGGATACACTTAGGATACTCTATTCAACAGCTTCAGAAAAAAAAGTTCACATACTATATCACTCACAGAATTTGCTTGTTAAAAAAAAAGCATTTTTGATGGAAAGCAAGGTTTTCAAATTAAAATAAGCTCTGAAACACTGTTAAAAGTTATTCAATCTGTGCTCTGCAGAACAAGTCTATTTTTAAGGTAGAAAAGAGACATTTCTTCCAAATGCACAAACCTGGAAGTTTAGTGCAGTTCATGGGTATCATTTTTACAGCCTTCACAAAGCAATTTCTCACAGACTTTTAAAAGATACTCTTCTCACACCATGACCAGAAAGAAAATAAATGAGCTCTTCACTCAGACTGTGTACTGATCTTTAGAGAAGAGACAACATTATGATTTTCATGACCACATGAACTTGTCTTATCAGCAAGCGTATAGTCTATTTTGGCAGACTGTTTCTTTCAGCTTCCAGCAGGAACAGCACATTTATCCTCAGAGTCTGGAGAATGTCCATCCCCTCTGCCCTTCTTCAGAGGAATCACTCATGTCTATGGGCCTACATTCTTTCAAAAAGTCTCTTCTCTCCTAGCCACATCAACCTAGTCATCATTTTATGGTAAAAATATCTACCGCTTTTCCACTTTACATTTTATGCAAAAGTGCAACCTTCTAATTGTCTGGTTCTGCAACAAGAATGCCATTAATGGATTGCCATAGGATGCAAGACTGGTAAGAGTCCTACCTTGTTCACTAGGTTCTGACTGAGACTTTCTGACAGTAAGGTCCAGAGGTGAGTCTTGGTCAGCCATGAGCAGTTTGCTGAGCACAGGGTTCTGAGCAGTTGCAGCCGTGGGAGAGGAGGCGACCAGAGATGCTTTCAGCAGGCTTTGGTTCTTTGTGCTATTGGGCTGGCTGGAGTCCTGAGTAGAGCTATTTTTTGAGGTATATTCAGCAGCAAACTGTCGGATCATTCGCTGCATGATCTCACGGGCCACTAGGGGAATATTGGGGTCAGAGACCCTAGGACTGTCTGCAAATATCAGAGATTTCTTTTAAGGAAGCACTTTAAGTAAAACAGGTTTTATATTAAGTCATTATTTATTTACAAAAAAAAAATCTAGGGGAAATAATGAAAGCCAAAGATTAAAGAGTTTCTGTAGAAAATGTACTTTAGTCTTAGAATACCTGAATAAGAACCATTGCTAATTCTGGTATAGCCTTCCCAAAACAACGGTTTCTGAAAATAAATACACAATCTCATATTTTGTTTTTAAATATAGATATATTCATCCAGACCTTTAAGAGGTGTGGAAATGGAAAGGAGAGCTAAAGTACCAAGTAATGAAGCTCATTCCAAAAATACTGAACAGGTTATTCAGTGGAAGGATTGTGTAACTTACCTGCAGCTAGAGAAGGGGAAAATAAAGAATAAAGTTGCAGCAGTCCCCTGTAAGTTTACTGAGAAATAACGCCCTATAGTTGTGATCATTTAAAATGATCCACATGAAGATCAAATGTTCAAGTGTCTTCCATCTCTTTCTATCAATTCCTTTTGACATTTCTACCATTGTAATCAACGTTGAATCAGGGATTACCCAAAGAACTTGCATATACACAAAAAACCGAGGTGTGTCACATAAAAAGCAACTCTATTTCTAGAAGGGATGCTAAGTCTATTAGTAAGGAATGTGAAATGGAACAAGTAGGCATTCCAATTTATTTATATGAAATAGTGTATAAATAAAAAGGTATCTGGGAATGTGGGCAACCCAAAAATTTATTGACATAAATCACAATTTTAGACCAGTAGTAATTTGTGATGCGAAAACAAATCTGTAACTCTTAAATCACAGAACCTAAGTCCTGACACTTCACTTCAAACATTGTGTTCTCTGACCAAATCAGTTTTGGATTTTTAAAACCAACCAACAAACAAAAACCCCAAAACAACAACAAAAAACACCAACCTCACACAACATCCTTGAAAAAACCCAAAACATACCACAATCACACTACTCCAGAAATGGCTCAAAAGGTTTGATTTTCTATTACTGAATAAACATTCAGAGAAAACTTTGCAGTAGGAAGACCAAACAAATCTTTAAATCAGCTCTCACGAGGGAACAGTAGAGAAGTGTTTACTTCCTCTTTAAAAAAAATTGCCCAGGTTGAAAGGTAATCTATTGAGATTGAGCTATTAGAAGCATTAGCAAAATCTTCTGTGGGACATTTCGGTGTTAGATTTGCCTTTTGCCGCCATTTTTGTCTAGAGTACATCAATTCAACAAACCAGCTTTACCGTAAGTGTAAAAGATTACTGACGTGAAGGTTTAGAGCAGAGCTGCCCACAAATCAAAGAGCAGCAGTAAGCAGTCACTGTGTTTCTTGATGAAAAACCATACTGAGCCTTAAACACTTCTCAAGCCCAAACTCCTTTCTGCTAAGCAGAGCTTTCTATACCTAAGACCTTATACAGTTACTATGTACATTTTTATAGGTGCATAATAGCTGTAAATTTCCAGGATGTTTATGTAAATATGTAACCATTTTCTTTAAAACATCCTGTAGATTTTACTTGTAGCTAAGTATCAAATACTACAGTTTTAAGAAGATACCAAGAAATGGGCCAAACTTAAATTTTGGTACATTTATAATCTCACTTTCTTCAAAAATGGTCCACCAGGACACTAGCCTGGAAAAGTGTGGAGGCTTTGTTCTGCTGTGGAGATGTTTCTTCCACTTTCTAACCTCTTCACTATAACCTGCTGAAGGACATAAAAAGGCTCTAGGCAGGCCCAGAGGGACACAAATTGATGGCATGATCACACCGATACCAATTGTTTGACATGTGCTTGTAGAACATACAAGTGGCAGGAGTGCAGAGCTCTACGGCCCCCCTGTTTTCTGAACACAGAATCGGGCCTTTACTGTGCACCATGTTCATATGTTTCAAAAATGCTTACAGCTGAACGTATTTACACATTCAGAAAGAAAATATTACATATGCCTACAGCCATGCATCTTTGTAATCTGCAACTTCAAAGGTCAGCCCAGAATGACTACTTTCCAATGCTGTTCAAGATAAAGTCACTAATTCAGGATATGAAACTTCATTTTCAAACAGGATAGGTACCTAGCACATTAAAGGCTTCTTGCTAAAAAACCCCCTGAATACTAAGGATTAAGGCTGTTTAAAAGTGAGTGGAAAATATGTGCTGATGCCCTGGCAGCATCATTTGAAATCAACCAGATATTTGTCTTGACTCCACCTGTTCAGGTTTCTTTAAAAAAAATAAAACTGAATAAAACTGCATAAAACTGAATAAAACTAAAATTAACAAAACATAGACACTTTCAGAGCAGAATAAATACAGCAAATATTTATCAGCTATAAATAGTCTAAAGCAGTACCTCTGAGTTTTAAAACCTTAATAGTTTTTGTGTAGTTTTATACTGAAATCTTAAAAGGGCAGTATCAAACAAATAAAGGTATGATTCCATTAAACCAGAAGAAGGTACTGTCCTGCCACAAAGTAAAGGTAACAGACAACTAAGTACTACCACTCTGCTTTGACTAGAAAAATATGAATATCTGAAGGAAGCATTACTGAGTCAAGAGTGCCAAGGACACAGATTTCAGAGAAAGGACATAAGGTTAATGGAGAGTAAACCTGTTCAAGGAGTTTGCTGATCTTTTTAGTTCATGTTCAGTACATGAACGTGCGGCCAGTGTTCATGGAGCATCTGCATTTTCTCTGATCTACCTGGGCTACAAAATACCTGTTTCAAATGTTACTGGCAGTGAGGATGGAAGGAAGAAAAACAACTAATTGCTGGCATGAAGCCAGAAGAGCTCAGCATCCCTGAATAACATAGGAACGTCAGAGTTCTGCCATTCTTTGTGTCCTCTTTGGTATGACAGTGCCTGGGGATCTTATGGCAGTAGCATGAGTTAGGTTTCAAGCAATCTAAATACAGGCAAGCTTGATAATGATGCATTAAGGATTCAGAACTGACTTCCTGCTAGGCTTCTACCCCTCGCTTATTATTCTTGCACCAAGTGCAGCTTTGTCAGAGGAAGGAAAACAAAAGTATATAAAAAAAAAATTCTCCAAGATTCTTAGATATCAGATATGTTCCATTATCTTCATTCTGGCTATCTGGCCACAGAGCATTATACCCTTCATTAGCACACAGTAATATCTGCTGCTAGTTTCCCAACAAATTAAAAAAGTATACTTTTCTAAAAGATACACACACATCACATACATAAAAATTTAAGCTCAGTGTTAAGGGAATGAAGTCTTTAAAAAACAATTTGGAAGTGATGGAAGTGCTTTTTTTTTTCCTCACCAGAAAAAGCAACATGGAAAAACTGTATTTTCTCTAGATTTTAGTTTTCTTAAATTCCTTCTGAATTTGAAGATAGATGGGATAAATTTAAAAGCAAAAGGAAACATTAACCTTACAAGAACAAAAAAAAAAAACCTTGAAATGGAAGCCTTGGAATAAAGGCATTATCTGAACTATCAGTAGTAATGCAGTAACTATCCTTCCTACCATCCTGCATGTATTGCAAAAAGTATAGAAGCATCATAATATATAGCTTGTATTTATTCATTTGAGTCATAAAAGAAAGGCTAAGATACTGTTATCTACTTAAAACACCTTTAAATATTTTGGTCACTGGAAGGAAGGGCTGAGGACTGGCTACAGCAATTTCTAATTTGTTAAACTGAAGCCTTGCATTGTCCCCCAGCAGATAGGTTGGAATTACTGATTTGGCAGATTTTCCCACACGTGGGTTAGACTGATAAGTACAATGTACTTTCATTCAGGATGCATTTGGAAGCAACCTCTGGATTCACATTTCTCAGATTTGTAGGAAACAGTGAAATGAGTTTTGTGCCTTCCCTAAGAACACAGTTTAAGTGGCAATTCTCCAGAAGATATTTAGGGGATTTTCTAGCATTGAGCTGATGTTACTGTTCTTTGCATATTCTATAGCAATTCTTTTGCTGCTCACATTTTGAATTCTCCATATATCCCCCTTAGCACTCTTCCAACAATCTTTTATACTGTAGATTGCTGGAAATGGGGTGGATAATCATAAAAGACTGATGACCTTTAGGAAAAACTGCGTTAGTACACATTAAAATAAAATAAATATCTTTTTTTAAAAAAATTACCCACCTACTACCAGCACTGCCACTTGACCTTTCTTCCAAACAGCCCACTCACCTAAACATTGGTTCAGGGGAAAGTTCTGCTGGGTAAGAACTGAGTCATCTCTCCAGAAGTGAAAACACCAGTGTTCTCATGGAGAGATCTGGTTTAGGGTTAAATAAGTTATACTCTCCTCCTCTGTCCCAAGCCCACGCTACGGCATTGCTACTTTACTTGAGAGTCAATTTTTACCCTTGATAAATATAAAGAAGATGACTGAAAAATACCGAACATACAGTGACAACTTGAACATCAGATCTTTGATACCTACAGCGCATGCAAAAAGACCACAAGAGACGCTACTGCCCGCCTCCTCCTCGCCCCATTAAAACCAACCTTTTCTGTAAAAGACTGCATTGAGGAACTCTTCCGCTTGCTTTTCAAAACGAATGATTTTTGCTTGCTCTTGTCTAAGCAGAGTTTCTTGTCCAGCTTCCGAGGCTGGCTCATCCAGACTGACTAAGTGTTCCTGCAAAGATATTTAATATTTGTAAGATCTTCCTGACTCCAAAATTAATAAAGCTCTTTAGGCATTCAATATTTTATTAAATTCAGAACTTTTTTTAGATACTCAACACAGACTTGAATCTATTGAAATCACACCCTGTTTTTTGGCTGCTTCAGAACATTTGTACTTTGTACTTCAAGAGATTTTCTTGTTGTAAATGCAGCAAAAGCCTGTAGGATTTGATAACAATATGGAGAATAAGAGCTCATTATAAAGAAGAAAACTTAGATATTTTACATTTGGCTGCAAATCTCACATCCAGCACTTTTCTTTGGCTATTTATTTTTAGATCCAAGAAATAACTGTTGAAGGCAAAACATAGGCAGTTCTCCTTACTCTACACAGCATTCATGCAAACTGAGCAAGAAATGACCAAGCACTATCAACAAATAGGTCCTTTTGTGAAGAGGCTCAGAAAGTAGTAGCTACTTTCAAGTGAAATAAGTTAACAATACCTACAGTGAAATAAAATCCATTCTCTCTTACAATTGGAAGCAACTGAGTTATCTCAAGAATATTTTCAAACTAGAATAAATGAACGTGTGGAATGTCACGATAAATCATTGATTTTAAATACGCTCAAGAAACTAGAAGACCAGGCTACAAAAATACAAAATCTCAGTGCCTGAATTCTACCCCCAGATGCACACCCCTTTTCTTATTTCTTTCATTTAATTTCTCGCTCCTGCTCAGGAGAACTATCTACTGGTCCTCTCTCTCCACTTTCATTTTAAGATATATTGAAGTTACCTGTATTTACCTACTGCAGGAATGCATACCAACCACTCTTTGGGTTTAGGGAGTGTTTTGTTTTGTTAACCTTTACAAAGTATCAGTTACCGTAATATCTAGATTGCATCTGGTTTTTTTGCCTCTACTGTGTAAGTTGATTTCAGATTCATATCCTCATGGGGCTAGAAGGGAAGGAAAGAACTGGCGAATCATTTCTAAATCACAATAAATGAAAAAATAAATCATTCTTAAGTTTGTACTGTCTCAACTTCAAGAGGTTTAATGAAGCAAGGTTACATAACCAGCCCATAGTAAATTAACGAACACAGCAGTCACATGAACTGTGTGCAAAGGGTAATAATAAGAAATGCTGTGGACTCTGGCCTGCACAACATGGGCTCTCACATCATATTTGTAATTCAACAGCTTCCAAAAGCTCTCTACCAAAAGTAAAGGGAGATACTATCTCACATAAGGTACAGAGACAAAGCAGTATTTTATGCCAAATAAAAATATAAGGAACATGTAATGACAGAGGTGACAGGTGAATAAAAGAACATCTTTGATTCTGTGAAAGTAAGACCCTGCAGAAGTAAAGGCCTCACAAAGTGACTGAGGCTTTGCTCCATACCAGAGAGATTCAAAACTGCATGCTCCCATAGGAGAAGCTTCTATTGAGATAGACTTTAATTCTTTCACACAAATTTGAACTGATGGGTTAGCTACAATTAAAAAGTGTTCACCTCTGTTCCAGGCATCCCTGTACCAGGAACTAGTAGCAGTGCTCCCACAATTCAGTGGCATTTTATAAGTGCACTGAAAATGCAGTTGTACTTTTATGCTACTAAAATAAATGAAACATCTCTACAGGATTTCACAATAAAAATATTCCTGGATAATAAGCCAAGTATTTTTTGAGAGTTACTCTTCAGGTGAGACTTCACAGAACATATTTATACCCTCTTTCTGAAACTGCGTTGCTGCATCTGACAAAGGTTAATGCAGGATCTGTCCTAGTTATTGACAGACAGTCCGAGATCAACTCCATTATCTTTTAGGCATTACCAGGATAACAGTAAACTCATCTTATAGTTTAAATAAAAAACAGACATGCAAATTAACTAATAACGTAAGTAATCTAGGCATACAGAAGTGTTGGAACAATCATTGATATTTCTAAGCCTTTACAGAAGTTTTGCTTTAAAAGGAAACTCTGCAAACCAATGCACAGAGATTTGGCTAGATAAGATCCATTAGAGTTAACTGGCATCCTCTATCTAAAGTCCCATGAGCCAATGCAAAAAACTTTCTTCTAACTCAAAGGACAAACAGAGAATGCAGAATTGAAGGAAACATTACGCCTTCAACTTGATCTGACACCCTGCCCTTTAACAGAGTTTAACTCTGGAAGAAGCCTAAAATAAAAATAACCCTTGGCCAACACAATACATTTCAAATCCTCCTAGCACTTGCTGCAACTAAGACAATACACTGTAAATACTGATCTGGCAACTCGGTGGAAACAGAGTCCAGCAGCACCATGTCTCACCATAAACAAATGTACTTCATGTTACTCATATAAATGCAATGTAAGAAGAGTAAAATTTAATCTACCAAGGCTAACTAAAGCTGTACACTTGCTACATAGAAAAGGAATGAAGAAAAAAAGAATTTTGTTTTTCTGACTGATCCAAGTGGCTTACACTGGTGAACAGCTGAATAAAGGATCTCTTGATCTGCATTCAGGAGAGGAGGAGAATAGCAAGACAATGGCAGTGTTTAGTTGTTACCCCTCAATGTAAGGAGCATCTCCTTACATGTATGGTTTTCACCAGTGTTCATGCTAAGACATCAAAACAAAGAAATGCAGTTATATAAAAGACTCAGATTTAACTTTGCACACAGAAAAAAAAAGTCCTCTGGCATCTTCAGTACAGCACTGACTACATGAGACAAAATATACTGAAAATATTTCTGCTTATTGCATTTTTAGAATTATTTTCTTATCCATTGTATCACAGTTATTCCAGCAATATTTGTAGTTTTTTTCACCCCTGGAAGGAAAATTCAAGTTTTCACACAAAGTATTTGATTGTGATTGCTATTCAAAGTCAACTTCCAAAAGGATTTTTTTGGAAGACTTTTTTTCGTTTGGTTTGGGAGTGTCTCGTTAGTTGGCTGGTTTGTGTTGGGGCTTTTTTTGTTGGTCAGGGGGGTTTGATTGATTTTTTGAGGGTTTTTTACATTTTCCAGCATTTCTTCCCAATAACCATTACTTGAAAACTCTACATTCAGGTTTACCTTCCCACTCTACAGTCCTAAACAATACCAAAGTTTTCAGCAGCAACATGCTGATAGTAGGAAGAATAAAAACCTATTAACACCTAGACAGCGTTGTCATTGAGGGGCGGGTTCAGGGTATTTGTTACCAATCAGTTACTTTTACATATTATTTATAACACAGGATTAATTCTATTCTCTTTGTGCCTCTCTTCAGGTGGGAACCATGCCCCAGAACATTCCCGGAATCCCACCAGTGAACATGTAGTATCACTATATTGAACAATATACCCTCAGAGGAAAGATACCTGGAGTGGTTTGCACATGCTCCCTAAGGACTAAAGCTCTTTTTGTATGTTAAGATAAACAGAGGAACTATGTCATTAAGTCAAAGAACCTTAGAAACACAGAGTTCAGGTTTTCAAAACACAAGGTCAGTGTGTGACCCTTGTGAGACCACCTAATCCTGGGCAGCCTGGCCTTGTCAGCACTAGTGCTGGATGCTCACTGAGACCCTCCTTGTAGGAAATGTTGATGCAGCAATTTCAAACGCTGAACTGCTGACATGAAGAGAACTGTATGATGTAGGCTGTTGTGTAGACATGGAAACAGCAGTTTCATGTTTAAGCCACAGGACACACACAGATGGAGAGGGAAGAGCCCACAAGCTAGAACAGTATGAGATAATTTCTACCCATCTTCAGGGAGAAAAAGGAGGGAGGCTGCCTACAGACCACCCATGGCTGACTGGTCAACCCATCGACCTTAGGGATACAATCCAGACTCCCAGCCTACCCCAAGGCAAAATCAGGAACACTGAAGAAAGGAATGTTTTGACATCCCTCAGTCGTCTTCTCCAACACTTCATTTTTCTTAAGACTGTACAGTCTTTTTAATTCATAGCCAGTGCAAAAGAGAACAATTTTCTGTAGACAAGCTTAAGGGACCTGAGATTCTTCTTTCCTTCTACCTCCAAGACCATGCCATTCTTCTTGCTTTCATTTAAGCACTATTCCATTTGTTTACATCTCTCAAAATGCTACAGTCAGCTGAGGCTTCGCCAGCATTAAGGTTTCCCTCTCCACGTATTAGAACAAATTTCTGTCTTGATACAGGCCCCAAAATAGTTTATTACTTTTACAGTCTTATCACTTTTCAGACATCTGTAACGTCTGACTTGATAAAACAAGTCTGTCTGTCCTGTTTTTCAAATTTATCAAGATCGTTTTCAATTCTGAGCGTGTCCTTTAAAGCATTTACAACTGCTCACAACTTAGCATAAACAAAAATTCAGATGGTTTAATTAGTTTTAAGACCTCCCTCACTTATTGAACATATATATTTTTATAGTAAGTTGACTGATGCCATATTTATCAAATTCAAAACAAACTTAACTTGACTGATCCATTGCTATTGACTATCATTTATTATCTACAGTATGGGGAGAAAAAAATGTATCAGTGGAAACACAACATGCTTACATTAACATTTATGCACAAGCAAAGCGTCAACCCTGCATTACTACTAAACACAGCTGGAGATTATCACAAACAGTCTCTTCAAGTTTTAGCCTCCATATCAAATCATTTTAAATTGACACAATACAAAATTGACAGTCTAAATGCTTGAGTTTTTTAAAGTGATGAAATCCATTAAAAAATGTTTTAGAGCATGTTCCAGCACACTTAGAGATCTCTGTACACAGTCTAAACACATTCTAAAGCCATCAAAAATTGTAAGCGTTCCGCAACTCCAACTCATTTTCAGGTATTTCCTTCGGCATCTTCAATTACTATACGAGTTCATGCTTCAGATTAGTGATAACTTCCCTTCAGAATTATTCAGACAATTACCACAGTTCAGGTCTTATTGTTTATGTTCCTCCATAGTGAAAAGCCACCAGATTCAAAGGCTGTTATTATGACTAATCACAATCAAGTAGTCTCATATTATATTTTAGATGTTTGTATAAAACAATTACTTACAAGCTTTTAAAAATACCCAAATCACATCAGAGTAACTCTGAATTTTGAAATTACTCCTTCAAATGCTGTACCCTACCACACCTCTTCACAAATGAAAGAATTGTGAGAGGTCCTTACACTGAAGCCCAGATATTTTAGAGAACTTTGCAAACTCAATCTTCTGCCATCCACAGCGTAAGAACCCAGAATATGCTCCCATAAGTAATTTTCTCTCTTGCTATTTTTGTAGCTTAAATATGTCTATAAAATAGTTAATGTGCTTAGGAGTATTATCCTTCTTGTTCTGCTCTCACCAACTAATGAGATTAGTTGTGTGTCCATGTGTGTGTGTTCCTTTTTTCTCTTAATACATATGAATTGCTTTATGTTGCTTTAGACAATTGTGTTTTCTTTTCTACATGAATATACTCAACTGAATCCTCTTTAAGAATTCATTTTCCAATTTCCCCTTTCTTCCGGCCTTTCTTAAACTAGGCTTGAGCTCTAACTATGAGCAGATGACAGTAGAGACTACCTCATTTGATACAAATATTCTGTGTGGAGCTGAAGATTTCTTCTGTAATGATAGCTCTGTCAGATTATTTAACAAGAGGTACAGAAAAATTAGAAATCATAATTAAAAAGAGATAAGTCAAATACACTTTAAGTTCAATTCATCTGAATTGATGGGTCTTCCATGTACCACAATCTTTTAGAAGGAAAATTGATAAAGACCACAGGCAACAGAAAATTACTACATTTTCAGATTATCCAAATGTGAATTTGTCAGATTTGGTCCCACAGAATCCCATCTTCCTCTCACCATGTGTAGGCAGCTAGAGCTACTGTCTTTTATGTCTTTCTTGCCCATCAGTGTCCCCATGCATTTCTGCACACAGGCACCTACGTAATAAATAACCTGGTAGCAGCTCCTCAGGTAACCAGTTATTCTCTGATCATACCATACAGAAACAATTGTGTATTGTGCATTCTGTGATGAAAGGAAAAAATCCAATTTCTAAAAGGTCTACATTATTGCACATAACCCTTTGGATCTGGGAAAAAATATGTCTGGGCAGATGTTAGCTCCCTACTTTGTCTGTATTTTATCATTCCTTTCAAATGAAGACACTTAAGTCCATTTCTCTATCAAAACCTGTCTTTTCTATGGACTGCCAAAAAATACATGCATCTGCTCAGTATTTGCAATTAAAACTACTGCTACAAATAAATTAATCTTTTTAGAATAATTCAGCAGATGGTTTTCCATCCTTTGAAGAAGTCCTGTAATTGAATCTGACTGCTTGCAAAAGCAATAACCAGTATCAGTGAAAGGGTGGGAGAACTAATGTAGATTTTTTACCCTTTAAGCAGCTCTGCCAATAAACTAATACCGGCCTTCAATTCTCATCCTACAGTTCAGAACTCAATTTTATTTAAGCATAACTACTGGTCTCCTAAGTTAAAGGCAATTTTTAAGTGCAAATGAAATCCAGGAAAAAAACCCTGAAGATTTTTATTGGTTTTGACCTTGTTACTCTAGGTACCTACATGTCACTCATAGGTGAAAATCAAGTACATTGATTAATTATTCAACTAATCCAAAAGGAGGTATTGGTAATGATGTACTCAATAGGAAAAAAAAGGCCAGCCACAGCCACACGCTATCATAATACATGGCTTGTGGCTACCCTGCTTCCAGCTACAGGATCAATTACACATCTTTTAATTCTGTAACTCAGCACTATACAAGGACCAACTCAAATCATCCCACCCTGCCCAGTTCTTTTCCAAAAAAGAGAACAGGATGCACATGAACAGCCTGCAACTCCCTAAAAAGATATCAGTGCAGATGTTCACTGGAGAAGATTTCAAATAAACTAGTACTATTTCTAACTTAGTTCAGTATGTTACCTGAAGACTGTCCACTATTTAGTTAAATACCAAATTAAGTTACAAACCTTTTTCTTAGAGTTACATCTCTAATATTTAATTCAAATTAAGATGTTGTAAAATTCACACAATTTGAAGGCTCTCATGAAAAAATCATATTTAACTCTGTATTGCAAGCTAATGACATCAGTGCCAGTAGTGCAGCAATCTGCTGCATCCACAGGGGAAAGGAAGCACTCTCACCCTACCATCTCTCAGCTGACACACAAAAACTCCCTAGACCTGAAAGAAGACATATTTTTCCCCTCAAAAACCAAACTAAAAAAAAAGTCAAAATACCCAAACCTAACAGAACTGACAGAGAGGCTAGAGGGCACTAAGATGAAAAAAAAAAAAAATCCTACATAGTCCAAATTCTTTCTTAACTCACAGTTCTCTCCAGCCTGCCTAGAGCAAACCTCTTTCCCCTTCTCCTAGCCATGCTGCATGTCCCTGTTGCATTCTGTATCAGCCTGCACACAATCCAAAAGTCTCCTTATACCCCTGATGCCAAAACACGGAGCACACCAGATGTGACCACATGTGCATTTCTTCTTTCAGCCATTTAAAAGCCTCCCCACAGTACAGTAGGAAACCATGTGAGGATCCTTAACATTAATGATAAGTACCCCTAGTATAAGGAATACAATGCCAGTTTTTCAGTGGTACTTAATTATGGGCTACACCTGTGAATCTAGAAAGAAAAACGTAGCAAAGCACAGGAAAATATAAATAGTAGTATTTCAGCTTCTGACTAAAGGTTGCACAGAAGCTTAAAAGGACAAGGCACTGTGCCTAATCAGCACACTAGAGTGGATATTCGTGCTCTTAGTTTTTGTGTTCACATAACAATCACCAATTATCAGGAGATTTATTTTAGTTATTGTGGATCTATGGAGATCATTGAGATGTAAACCTCCTTTCTGAAGATCTACCCATACACTGTCAGATTGTCCCAAACTACAATTAGTCTCTGACTGCACCCAAAATTCATTTCTGAATCAATTCAATGGCTTAACTAGAACTGTGCTAAACACTGGATTTTGTCCTTTTATGAGATAAGAAAAAAGACAGAACTCCTTACACCACAAGCATATATACATGTTAGCTGCTGTCAGTCTCAATGAAAGAATTATGACTTACATCTGTTCTAAATGCAAGCATTCCTAAACCTCCTCTCATGCCTTAACAAAAACTGTAATACAAAAACAGTCATGAACTGGCAACATGGCAAGTATCAGTGTCAACAAGGTACTTCCTCCATGGACAAGCCATGCAGCTACATGTTAGCTGCTGCAGAGGAAAGAGTGATTTTGTTTCATTCCTAAATTGACAGAGATCCACTCTGGTGTTTTACATTGTGCAGGAAGAAGTAGTAGTTACAAGTTCCAGCAAATGAAGTTTTGCCAAGACAGATGATCCTTCCTTCCTATGTTATAGAACAATCACAATTTCAACACATGGGCTGAACAATACTTAGTATAGCACTATACCTTTTGTTTTATATACAACTATAATCTCCTTAAGAAAATAAACTGCAAGTTTATTGCGTTGGCAAACCTGACTTGCCCATGTTTAGGCTCTGACTTTGTTATGAACAAGCACAGTACAAAATCTACCATGCACAAGTGCACTCTAACAGAAGGATACAGCCCACCAGGAAGGAGATTCTGAGATACAGAACAAGACTCTAGATTGTTAAAATGGATCACATCTCCATACTGAAGATAAGCCCATCGTCTGACTGTAGTAAACATGCACAAGCGACAGTTTGGCTCCCTTGGGAAGGGTTTCATGACTCCCAACAAGATCTCTTACAAAGAACTCAAAAAACCCCAGAACAAATAAAAAAACACCAAACAGAAAGAGCTAATACACAGGGGAACCCCCACTACCACCTGCATCACATACTACAAAAAAGTTGCAGAGAAAGAGAGAAGTCTGTTCATGAACTTGCATATTTTAATTCAGAAAACCTTTTTCCAAAGGAGGGGAAAGGGGTAGAAGGTTGCAGATTTTCCACGTTCAGTTAACTAGAAGCAGCAAACTCCCTCCCTTTGTCCCTCCCCTACAACTACTAGCCTCACACATCTGCATTGTTACCTTCACTTTTTCTCTTCTCAGGCAGCAGAAAAGACAATTTTCATCAAAAGACCAATCAGAAACACCTTCAGGCTCACAGTCTGTAAATCAGAAGAATAGCAAATTACTTCATATTCATAAACCATGACACAACTGGAGCCGAAAGAGAAATGCCAAATTAAATACCTGTTTCACAACATTCTTGCCTGCATTCTGAGGATTCAGGCTTCATTTCGGCCATTTTTCTAAATCCCCAGATTAGCAAACTATATACATTTTATCTATGCACAACAAATCTGTTTTTCTGAGCACTGCAAAATACACTCCCAGCTACATAAAGATGAACACACACTCATTAGTAATTTTAGCCAATATGAAACTAACTGTGAGCACTGCCTGGGGGAGGGGGAAAAAAAAAAAGCACAAATCACCACGGTAACACACATTTTCTAGAGGCAGAGCTGGGGCTGCTTCTGTCATTAGAAATGCAGAACAAGATACAAACATAGAGATTGAATACCTTTAAACAAACTGAGATCTTTTAATAATCCAGGTCCAAACAGGCCTTCTAGAATACTTTCAAACCCTAAAAGCAAATAAAAGAATCGTTAGCTTTCTAGATTAAGTACGTCACTACAATATTCACAATAGCAGTTCTATATTTATCTGTTCCAAGAACAGAGCTCAACGTGTTTTCTCCAAGTATTACAAGATACATGGGTCAACTGTGATGACTGAACTATTGATAAATCATAGTACAATCTAGAGTCCACTGACTCCTGTACTTTTGTAAATAGCTAGGTTAAAAACAAAGAATATTATGACATTGAAATAAACCATTTTAAAAATAATATAGGAAGCTGTAGGTTCTACAACATGACCAAGTAATTTCTACACAAATAAAAATATTCTCATTTAAGTCTCCAAACTGAAATAAGTTACATTTTCCCAATTTAAAAAATACATTCTTCCATCTCAGTGGCATTCAGTTACTTTTCTGAATTTGAGTAAACATTAGAATCTGTGCTTCCTGAAGAGTTGCAGTTTTGAGGAGAGAAAATTAGAAGGAGCAGAATTCAGCGTTGCCATACCACTAAGGAATGAAATTCCAATCACAGATCTGCATCTAAGACACACACAGTCCAATTTACTTCAACGCCATGATTTAAACCTCACTTAAAATAAATCGAATCAATTTGAGTTTATTCCAAAAGAGGGAAAACCTACACCAAAATTACTGCCATTATTTGGAAATGTTAAATCAATATTACGCTAAGCCCCTGCTGGCAGTAAAAAATCTACAGAGCTATTAACTACCCAATACTGTGAGAAGACAGGTTAGCAGAGTGAATATGAAAAGTACAAAGATTACTTTAAAGGGGATAGACAAATTCCACCTGCTTATAAAAATTGTATAAAAATGCAGTATGACCAGAAAAATTAAAGACTACAACTTTCTATTTTCCCCCCCTCCATTAATACTTTTGCTTTGTAGGTTTAAGAATTGTTTGCATGTAGCTAGGGGCTCCTAGCTTCTCATACTTGTCCGAGTCCTTGAGTGGCAGAAGAAGAAACAAAATAAAAATTTAAGAAACAAAAATATGGTTTTAAATTTAGAGAAACTGGCATGGGTGAATCAGGGACAGATAAACTATCCAAAATAGCAATGTTTAAGAAATCAGACAAAATCTATATGATCATGTACTATGAAGGAAATTGTTTACTACACTTCAAAAGAGCAATAATTCTAAAATAATTCTGACTTCATCCAGATCTAATATCAAAGTTACGTTTTGGACAGCAGTCTTCAAAGTGAAATGACAAATAGCATTACACCCCTCTGGGTGTCAGCAAGAATGTCCATGCATCAACATCTCCAGCTATGAGACACAGGATCCTACAGAATTTGCAGCCTGCAAAATGACTTAGATGGCTAAAGCATTGCTAGGGTACAGTAACCTCCTTGATCTAACATCTATCTGGGGCTGAGACTAAAAATCTAATCTCAGAAAGGAAAAAAAAAAAAGAGAGAAAAAAAAGTAAGGAAAAAAAAGCAAAGTGGCAGTGAAACAGTCAAGAGTAAAGAGAAATAGGAAGAGATCAGAAAAAAAGGTGGAAGAGGAGAAACTGGAAACACATCCCATTGAACAGCACCTTGTCAGGCAGAGAAGTAGCACTGCCTCCAAAAAAAGCCAATTCAGGCTTCAGGAAGTGGCAGGAACAGTGGGAAAGGGCCGACCAACCTGACCTAGAAGAAAAATAGGAGAATCAGGGTATTGACCCATAGGTTTATAACGTTGAATAGTTTATAACGTTTTTAACGTATGGGTAGTGACCCCTCAGAATTTAACTCTGAAATGAAACCTTAAGGGAAAAACAGCTAACCAACCTTGTTCTTTATCTTTTTGTTTAAAACTTATATTTAATATATGTGTATAAATCAAAAGACCTCAGAAATTTTACTCAAACTCATCAATCTTTAAATAGTAACTGCCAGTGACTCATGCCCCACGGTTTGCCATGCATTCAATTGCACACTGAAGTCCCTGCCAAGTTTTACAGCTTGGATATTGTACAATCATAGTTTGCTAGCCCACTGTTCTGAGTGATGCTAATGCCACTCGGGTTTTATTAATATTAAATATTGGATTTAGCAGTTGCATAGCAACAGCAGAACATCTTATGTGCAATGTTTGACATTAAAAAAGGCAAATAAGGGAAGTATGAATGTATTCAAAAATTATACTAGAGACTGGTAAAACTGCCATAAAGCTGAGCCCTATTCCCCCCAAATGCAAAGTGCAATGCAGCAAAGGCAGGATAAGCCCTGCAATGTCGTGTTCAGTCATTCAGGGCTCCAAAAGAGCAACTGTGTACAGTTAATCATGCAGAATACATTGAAAACAAAATCTTGAAAAAGGAGCTGCCTACTTTTTATAGTATTTTTTCTCTCCATTGTCACTGCTCTTAGAAGCTTGAAAAGAACATTTCTTTTCCCACCGATTGTCCTTTTCCATTTGGCAGATGATATTTTCCTGCATTTCAAATGGAACAGAAATTAACATGGCTGCCTCTGCTAAATTCCGGTTTCTATATTTTCATCATCTGTATTTCAGTATCTGACAGTTCACAGCAGCTGAAGAGCAGAGCCAGTGGAAAAGTTGAAGGAATAACAGAATTAGGAGAAAGAAAAAGAAAGAAGATTCTAGTATTTTAGAAATCAGTATTATTTATATATCAGATTAGATTTTCATTATCAGTAGTATTTAGATCTCTGATATATTCTTCACAATCAAAGCAGGCACACATTTAATTCTTACAAATGTTACTGGTGACCTTTACAATGAAAAATATCTTTTGGGTGTTAGTGTAAGAATTTAGAAATAAAGGGTTTAATTTTTTTAAAAATACAACATTTATGAAGTTTAAAACACGTCTCTTTCCCAGAAAGCTCTCTAGGAAGTGAAGAATTATAAAAAATAAATCCCAGAACAAAGAAAGAAAACCCTTAGTACTGAAGCAAGGGTGGAATAACTTTTTAAATGCAGAGGTTGTTACACACTTATTCCTATTTCACAGTTGTTAGGTTTACAAGTTAAGCATTCCCTAAAACATTCTCTTATAAAAATCAGAATATATATGTGCCATTTTTATGCTAAGAGTAGCAAGGAAAGAAATTAAAACTAAAGAGAAGAAAAGAAAAGAGTTGACTATGCAGTCTTCAGCATGATCAGTTTTCACTAGTTTTGTCCCCACACCTAAACAGTTTTATTTTCATCTTTTCTCGGCATTTTTACCCATCTGTAACCAAATATTTTGTCATACATTTAAACTGTAATTGTAGTTAGATGGCTAATGGCTTAAGACAACGACTTAACACAACAGTTTAGTTTTAGCTATGCAAAAAAAAAAAAATCCAGTTAGGTCCTCATGTCATCTTTTCCCTTAAAACTGAGAGCACTTGTAATCATTAAGTAGCTATCAGGCTCCTTGAGATAACAGTATTAGAGAAGTCAATAGTCCAAGAGAGGACTTTACTAGCTGATCTGTAGCAATGTGGATTAGCAAAAGACACATTCTCCACTATTAAAAACAGGAATACAAGATCTTCAGAAGAAGATAGGGATGCATTTCTGGAGTGCCATTGACACAGAGCCTAGCATGTAAAACAATGCTTATCTTCCCTTCAAGACAGCACAGCTCAAAGATACCTTTGAGTAGCCACTACATAATTCAGCCCTACAAATGTATCTAGTCAGAGCAGTAAAGTTTGACTTTAACTTAGAGATACAAATAATTTTCAGGGTAGAAAAAAAAGAGACTACAATCGGGCTGAATATATTATTACATGAATTGTTAATAGCTCAAAAAAAATCAACATGGAAAAACCAAAAAATAAAAACCAACATACATAGTTTTCAACTCTTCAGCCCTTACCTGTGAATATCAATTCATAAGCTAAACCTCAATAGACTAAATAAGTATTAGCCAACACAGCAGTTTAGTAGGTCACAGAACCAGAGAATCAGAATATCCTGAGTTGGAAGGGACCCACAAGGATCAAATCCAACTACAATGGACCAGTTGCAATAGAAAAATAAGACAAGTGATTCATCAGCATTTATTTATAATAAACAGTCAGCCTAATATGTAGCAATTTGCACATTAAAAGGACAACTTCAAAAAGCTGAAAATTGAGTCAAATCACTTAAGACATTAGTTGTCTACATATTTTGTTTAAATTTCTTAACTATCTAAGAACATATCAGAAACCCTCAAAACCATGGGGAAAAAAATCTGACCTGCTAAACGGGAAAAAAAAAAATTAAAAACCCAACAAAACCCAAACTCAGAATGCGACTAAGGGTAAAAGCATGAAGAGGAGACAAGAGGTTGAAAGATGGACAGGAAGATTCAGTGTAGATAAGATAAATAAAAATTCAGAAATGTTGCAAAAGTCAGAGAAGAGATGCACACAGCTTTAAAGTAAGCAAAGATAAAATCAAAATCAAGGGACATATAAATTGGATTTTATAGGTAATACATGTAAGAATATGGTAGCATATTACCAAACATTCAACAGAATGGCATATAAACCATTCAACAAAATTTATCAATGTGGTGTTATTAACCTTTGTCACGTAACTATCTTAATATTCTATGGGCATGTGTTGGTTTCTTTCTGTGAGTTATTCAAAGAGTATTTGCAGCAGTGTTTAATTCCAGAAAGTCTTGAAATATTGAGAAAGTCCCAATAGCCTCAAAACTGAAAAAAATTAATCCCTTTGAAATGCCAAAACATTAAACAAGTAAGGAATGGGGTCTCAACTTGGTAAAGGTTTTCAAAACCAAGGAGTAGTTTTGAGGAATTAACAGCAAAAATGGTGTCAATCAACATGGCCTTGCAAAAATTTTTATTAGACTCGTATGAAACTAAAATTTTAATTAACAACAGGTTTGATACAATATTTTTGCATTTTTGTGCTGACACAACACACCTTGACTAAAACCAGAAAGAGAAAAAAAGCAAAATTAAAACCAAAAACCAAATCAAACCAAAAAAAGCAAAGCCAAACCAAACAAAAACCAGTCAAATAAATATAAAACAGATTAAAAATCAATTAAGTGACAGCTCTTGAAGTATTTGTGTCGATGGGAAACTAATGCTAGCAAGATCCATCAGGTAGTGGTTCTTGGCCCTGTGCCATTTACCATTTCAGTCATAGTCAGTGACTTGAAAGAAAGCAATCACTAAATTTGCCAGAGCTACAAAGACAGGAAGAGCAGTAAGTAACAAAAAGCCCAGGTCACAGGCTCCTTACCAAAGCAAATGCAATTAAACACTACTTTGAAAGGGGGGCAGGGGGAATGGAGAGAGCCACACATCACACACCTAAGAACAGGAAAAACAGCTTCTCAAAGACATACCCAGATCCAGCAGCTGAAATTGGAAGCTGGTCAAACTCGGTCAGACATAAGACACTCTTTAATTTTACAAGGGTCCAATTGAAGACACAAGACATGCACTCCAGGACTGGATTAACGTTTTTCCTACTCTAGGATTCTGGAGGTGTTATTTAGGGAAGCGTGGGCTGGTCGCTAAGATCTATTTCCCTTTCCCTCTCCCCCAGCACTTAGATTCATCATGTTAGGAGTCTCATTAACTAGCATGAAGCAAGAGCCACCACCATCACATCAGGTTTTTATTGGATTTCTCATGCCTGGATTTTCTGGTCAAGATTGGTTATATTTATCCACAGCTATGGGATTTGAAGCAGGAATTAATTCAGAAAAATCCTACAGTCTATGTGTAACACGGGAATTCTGTCTCTTTCAGGACAAAAATCTATTAAACTTGAATGTTTCAGTCACAGGCATCTTAATAGAAAAGCAAGACCAAGCAACAAGGGAGGGGGGAAAAAAGTCACAGGACAGTTATTAATATACACTAAGTCTCAGGACATGCATACAATTATAAGTTGTGAATATTCTTTTATTCATGCAACAAAATAAAAGAAACTCCCATCCACCTCTGATGAGAGATCTCATTATCTGAATGGAGACCAATTAAGTACTCCAACTACAAGTTAAATCAACTTTGCTTTAGCTTCTTGGGGAGCAAAGAAAAAGCTGTGCATCACAAGCAATTTTTCAAATTTCATGCTTCCCCATTCTTGCTAATGAAACTGCACTGTTCAGAGACTTACTGCAGACATTCCTGCTCCAGAGGATTCTGGGGACCTTAAATATCAGTAACCTGGTTCTATAAGAGTCATATAGACACATGCATACAGAAGAAAAGAACTAAGGATGTTAAAACAGGTATATCCAAGTTCTGTATAGCAACACACAGCTCTTCTGTAGCTTTTTGCACCAAAACACCTATTCTCAAGACAAAATGCAGGGTTATCACCTGCTGGGGCCCCTAGACAGGCCCTTGGAGCTCAAGAAAAAAACAATTATTTGGTCTTAGAGTAATGCTTTATTCACTGTAGAACACCTCCAGTAGAGAAGTTTCATTTGAAGCAATCAAGATGCCAACAAGGTACACGTTCTGCCAAACAGCCACTTCATTGTTACAGTAACTCACCACAGCAGTAAACTGAGAAATCAAAAAAGCAGCAAAAATCTACAAGTACTGTTGATAGAAGTGCTTCTGACTGGCCATCCATCCTGCAGGACTTCATTAAAATTCCACTGTTAAGTCTGTAATTTTAATTAAAAAGCTGCAGTAGACCATCCTCACTCTTCTCTCCAAGCATCCTTCTCGACCAAGCTACTCCTTTTCCTCTGAGAACAAAGTCTAAGAACATTTTCTCTGATGCAATCCCAAATACACGGCAAGGCATTTAAAATTTAATCAGCTAAGTATAACAGAGAAACAGCTACATATCTGAACTACAGTGCTGCAAAGCACTAGCCTTCACAACAGAAAGTGCCCTGCCAAGCACCCTACAAGAGGGGAGATCTTTCCCCGCTACAAGGAAGAGCAGAAAGGCAAAGCAAGTTATCAGACTGTGTCGCAGTGCAAGAAATGGAAGCAGGCCTCTCCATCCAATGTTAGCTCTCTAACTGGCAGATTATCTCACTGATAACAACTGAAAATTCAACCCCAAAAAACCAGAAGTGACAAGTTATAAAGCTTGTCACTGTGTTGCTACAGTACAGAGTATATCAAGGCAAAAGGCAAAATATGGATCATCTCCTGCTTCCCTCCCACGAGGAGTATTTTTGTGTGTGTGATCTGATATCAAGAAGAGAATTACACGAAGGCATACAAACTTCTTATCTCCAATCAAAAGTCTCAGTAGCAGAATTCAAGAAAAGCTAAGGACTCTGCAATGACTGTCTCAACATCACCTCAAGATACAGCAATTATTGTGGCAGGCTGAGCTGTAATCTTCATGTGGATTTGCAGGGGTGAAAAGATCCTCCCACTTGTAGATACCACTAATCTGGCTACTTGTGAAAGTCAGGGGTTGTAGGCTTCTGTTTTACATTTTAATTCAAGATCAGGAGGTTTACAGTATGACTATCTGGTTTCCTTCACAGCCAATCACCATTAATGTAGGACCTGACTGGAATCTTCTCATGTAAATACTTGCATTTTACTACTTTACAAAATAAACCAGAAAACACAGACATCACAAAATGGCAAAGAATGACAACAGAATAGTTTCAGTAACTAGCAACTTTCTATGTATCCTTTAAAAACACAGGTTTTATTTAATGGTAAAATAAGATCTAAATTTTAAAAAATTAACTAAACTAAAATCCAAACAAATTTTAACACTAAAAATTGAAGCAGGAGTTGCTTTTCGGTTCAAAAACAGTGCTCTTGTTTGTTCAACCTCCAGGTATGGAGTTCCAGCAGGCAACCAGGTACAACTTTTACTGATAAGAATCTATAACAACTCACTAGAAAGTTTACAAACAGATTAAGAGAGTCAAGTAGCTCAAGAATGAGAATGCACAATAGAGCAAATCACCATGGACCAAAATATAGAGGCTCAAATATTTCTCAAACTTGAGTCAATTTTTTCCATTTCTAACAGTGTCGCATTATTTACTGCAGCAAAATAAAAACCTTGAAACTTTTTTTCCATTGAAAACAATCTGTTAATGCTTCACTCCCAAGCAAAGGTAAGGTGACATTCATTAACTACCAGTGTTTATCCCCATACCCCATGCTCCTGAGACACAGGCTTAAAGAACAGCCTTAGAGATGGAATTGATCTGCCTGGAAAAAGCCTCCCACAGAAAAGAGGATTGCCAGCAGCATCAATTCACTGCTCCACTTTATTTCATGGCCACAGTAATGCTCATATCACAGATCAGCTACAGCGAGGTGTGCTACTAGGAACAACTTGCCACAAGTAGGTACGGCAGAGGTCCAAGTCAGTTTTAACCACAGAGGAACCCTCCCTCTCCCACAGAAGTTGTCTATGTGGAAGCACAGGACACCAGTGACTTACCCCCAAACTCAAGAGATACATATTGGCATAGTGCAGAAGCGTTAGAGGTGCACGTTAAACTGGCTGAGATACGAGCTATATTTCAAGCTCCACAGCTGTCCTATTTGAAGAGGGTTGCTGTGAAATAATTCACAGCAAAAAATCAGTTCAGAAAGGGTAGGTCTGAGCTGCTGAATCCATTTAAACCATGACTCCCAGCACAATAAGCAACTACCAAACCACAGCTGTTATCTAGAAAACCCTTGGAGTGTGACTCAGTTTCACCTTCTTTACCACAGGAGGTCACTTATACCCCCATTCATTACTGAATTAACTCAGGACATTATTCTTTTCTTTTGTCTCTCAAGTTATAGATATTCCTTTCACCATCTCTACAGAGATTTTCATATCTATACAGTAATATGCAAATGGAAATGAAAATACAATTCTACATAGGAAACTAAACATAGTTACATCACCAATCATTGAAAATCTGATGATCTTCAATGAAAAGACACATGAAAATAATTGAATATTTCTGAGTTGAGAGGTGAATATACTGAGCTTACCTGTAAGGTTAAAATTGCCAAGAGCATTTTTACTCTGTTATTTGTAAGTCTGTCTAGTGTAAAATAAACCTCCACCATAAGCCATTACATAATTGCCCCAATGAAGAGTACACCTTGACTGAAGCTAGCTCACAGCATCCTGAAAAATGTTATGATATGCAAAGATACACCATGTTATTAAGTCAAGTGATTATTTCACTACAACACCAGTTGTAATATCTAAATTCTGATTAAGAAGCTAACAGAGGTAAAGAAAGATCTTGGAAAGGAAGCTGAATCATGACTACAGTGAATATGAAGCACACCTAATGTTTTGAGAAGGCTTCCCAGAAATTCTGGAAAAGTATCCTTAGTCTTTTCAGATGGACAGCTCAGTTGTGTCTCAAAAGGAAGGATGACCTTTTGATGAAGGCAAAATTAGTGGGAGATACAGGCAGCTACACAAAAATGAAAGGGTAAAGGAAAGCAGGGCAGGGGGCACAAGTTATCCACCTTAAACAAAAACCCTGAAAACAAATCAGCACACAGAGAGGAGTATCTTAAAACTGAAAGACAGGAAGTGCAGATTTCATACTAGCTACAGAGCAGATTACAGTGACTAACTGTCATCACTGAAGTCACATTTGAAAGTATACCTCAAGCAAGGCATTCCATGAGTCTACAAGACAAGGTGCAAACCCAAAGGAAGCACAGCTAAGCCTAATAACCCTCTCTGGCTTTATGGCTGTTTGCACAACAATAGTATTAACAACACAAAGGTACAAAGTAAGCACATGGCAACTCTTGCATGCAGCAAGGAAGATACAGCTGTATTACTGTTGTTATTCTTGTGCCAACAGAACCGAATACTAGCAGAAATATTCTTACCTATCCTTCCGTCACACCCTGGGTTATGCCTATGCACTAAAGAAGCTGCAAGCCCTGATATTCCCCTGGAAACAGAAAAGCATAAGCACAGCTGCTGACAACTTTGTAACAAAATATTACAGCAGAAAAACGATTTGGTGCTGAAATTAACTGCAGGAACTGAAATTGCCAGATGTGATGGAACATTACTCAGTGTAGACTAGGAGCAGTGATCCTTTTAAAAAAACTACACTCAGATGCAAGAAACCGGCAGTAAACAGCTGTAAAAAAGCCTGACCTTTGGGGTTTAGTGGAAATTTTCCCAAAGAGCAAGTGACTGATAAATCTCTCTCACTTTTGATGTCACATAATGTCTACCATCATTTCATGTAGCAACTCTTGGAGCTGTACTAACCTTTTAGCTTCAGGTACATATCACCAATTTGGTAAGCTATGCCTGCAGGTGTGCTTCTCAAGACAAGCACCTCAGTTTCTTTAAGGCATTTTGTGTTCAACTGCAACTGGGGTTACACTGAGCTATTCTTTTTCCTCCTTGACAGCAACACGGGACAGGAGAAATGCTGCTTAGCATAAGCATTTCTAATCACACATTTGACTGGCAATAAAAATGACTGTACAAGAACATACAGAAGACAAAAACAACAATCAATTTTGCTTGCCTTATTTCTAGACTGGAACAATTTCCCAGCCTAGTCCAGTTACATCAGCAGAAACAACTGACAGGACCTGGGACATCTTAGACAACAACACTGCGGAAATCAAGATCTGTCTGACTTTGTTGTTTGCTCTCTCAGACTGCCTTTCCCTTATTCAGATTTGAGACAGACATTTGAAGTCATTACTGGATCAGAACTGAAGATCACAGCCAGGAAAGATGATGCAAAAATAACATGATAGATTTTATGATGGCCATTCAGGATGTCAAAGTTATGCCCAAGTACCTTTTCTGGATAGCTACACTGAATTTGGTGTCTAATGGTATATTTAAAAGCTTATCTTGCACTTAACTGAGCTATATACACAGTAATTTCAGTTCCTATCATCATCCTTAAGTCTTCCTCAAACCAAGCAGTTCTGTGCAGCTTTTTTATACTGCCCAGTCTTCTCCATCTCATTTACTCCAGACCTTCTGGAACTCCTGAAGCATAGCATATTATTGGCCTTCTTTAGTCAAATGTTTAATCCACAATACTTTGGTTGATGCCACCCTATAACCTCACAAACTTGTTTTTAATCTAGTTGAAATTCTTTGCTTCAAAGCATCATTTGTGATCTGAACTGAGAGAAGACAGCAGTCCCACACTTTCTGCGCACTAAGTTTCTCAATGTCACTGCGTTATAGCAGAATCTCAGGATATGCTCACAGTTAAACAAATTACAAGTTTCTAGTCAAGAACATCAAATGTTACAAAGACAAAACATCTGGAGATTGGACTTCTACGACTGCCAGCCTTGCTCTAATTTTACAATTGGTATCTCAAAAAAAGGTCTTAGTAAACCTGTTAGCGGCTCAGGTCTGTTCAAAGAATGAAGTCCCTATTTAGGATGATTAGCAGATCTGAAACCAATTCTTGGGTGCTAAGTGAAATCACACTGGAAGAACACTCAGCCTTCCAAATCAGTAGTCCTTTGCTTCAAATCAGAATCAAATTTTCCAGGTAACCTACATACAAATCTTCTCAAGCTTACCCACTCCGCTGTATTGCTAAATTCATTGGAGACTGAAATATCTGGAATAACCCTTATATGAAGAAACAACAGAAACAGTGCAGTTTTGAGTGCTGCTTCGCTAGAAGTTTCAGCTTTTAAGATGAGGGTCACTGTCCACTCACATCCAAAGCAGCTCTTTTTGGAACTTTTGAAATTGTACTTTCAGAGCAAAATCTCAGAAATGGATTTCCTAATCCATGGCTAGGAACTGCCAGTAGTGCAGCCATATAAAAGGTGAGGAAATTTGATACAAACTGAGCTTCTGCAGGCTACACCCTAAACATCTGATCCTAAGGGATTAAAAATCTACAGTGGCACTAACAAATATTCAAAGTTATAAAACAGGTTGAAGTCTATGACACTTCATAAATATTTTCTCTTAAGGTCATTTTTTCCCCTACAGAATTCTTCATATGTAAGTTTCTCTAAAAGAAAAAGACTATCATGCACAAGTAATGAACAGTGTGGCATGAAGAGTAAACAGTAAATTGCTGAAGACTGTGTATGCAAGAAGCATTAATAACTACTTCATGTGAGTACCTTGCTCCCCACTACTGTCACTTTTGTATCTTAAATACTCTGAAGATCATTTCAAATATAGCCAACTTCTAAAAAAAATTATCTTTGACACCAGAAATATTTCCAAGCTTAAGGAATGTTAGACTTCTAGAATACATTGTAGCAATCATAACAAACTTATTTTTCTATAAAACCACAGCAATAATACCAGAAGTGTGAGTGAAGGAAATCAGACACTAAAACAAAATGCAGTGGGATACTAGAACAAATGTAGCAAAACAACTAGCACTAGTTCTTTTGCCTAAGTAGCCAAGCTAAAGAAAAACTGCAATTTTACCTAGATTATCCATTTACAGAGTTGAACAGTACAAATTAAAATCCAAGAGAAGAAACTATAATTACTTTAAAATCATAGCCAAGAAGGTCAGCAGCAGATTTAACAAAAGAAATTCAAACCACATGAAGAGAAGGTTCCTTTCATTTACAAGGGAAAAAGAAGAGAAACACACTGGAAAACTGAGGCTGCAGAGGAACCTGCAAAATCCACAGCTGCACAATGAACACTGCATTCAGTATCCTAGTGACTTCAGTACTTTAAATACTTGCTTATATTAGTGTTCAGTAAGTAATTCAATTAAATATAGTAGTAGTTGAATGCATGAGACACCCCAAGAGTGGCCAAGACAAAAACCCAACATTTTTCAAAATAGCACATAGTTTAATCCTGACCTCTTTATCTTTGAACTGCTAATTACCACCATACAATTACTTACATAACAGAAAACATGCAATACCTTGTTTTGCAATAGCAACACAATCACAAAACACATTTTTAAGGAACCTGCATTATCAGATGTGTAAAACTATTTTAGCATAGGGTTTACTCTTCCAGACAACTGGCTCCTTACAAGTCCCAGAATAATACGACCTGCGATGCAGGGAATCAAAAAAAACTTCAGTGTGCAATTCTGGTTTTTGTTAACACTTATTTGATGCAAGTATTTCTATAGATATTTGACTATTTCAAGTATTTAAAAATCTCTCTTCATACATTCAGACATCTGAAATGGTCTTCCATAAATATCTTGAACATAGTCTAAAGATTTTATATATTTGTGGATTAACCTACAGTTAATCTTACTACACAAAGAGCCAACATTTTCAAGAATGAGTGTTAAAGCTTAACACTAAATAAGCTCATTTAAAAAGCAACCCTGAAATTCTTTTTACTCCTGCACCCATTTTAAAGTCACCAATAAGCACTAGTCAGACTGCAGAAAAACTGTTTCTACCAGCAGGCTTCTGAATATGCATAATGCCAATAAAGCTAATTACATTTAAAAAATAATAGTCTATGTGCAATTAAGATACTGGCAACATTTTAATGCAAAAAAAATGTTTAAATATACTAACATCCTAGTCTTGGGATATCCAGTCAAGCTACGCAAAGAGATGTGTTTGTCCCTTGCATACTCCCAAATGTGGAAGTAGGATCAGAAACTGGATCTGGAAGAAAGGGTAAACAGCACGTTAGTTAAATTCACAGAGGATACTATGTTCGGAGATGTTGCAAACATTAGTGAAGACAAATACATAAATGACCTAGAGAGAAAGTAAAATTAGTTTGGAAACAAAAACATCTCATGCAAAATAACTCCAAACACTCAATGTAGAAGCACCACGAGGATAGGGGAAGAAAATGTAAAGTGAAAGGAACCTAAAAGCAGGAACAGTGGACAGTCAGCTAAATATTTGCATTGAAAGACAGTCTGGAGTTGCAGAGGCACCAAACAGAGCAGGGAAATTAAAGTTCTTTCTACAGTCTTTGAGTAAATAACAATAGCCATGTCTGCACAATTGCCAGGGACTGAAAAATTCCCCTTCACTCCCAGCAAGTGGAAAGCTCCTCTCAATGGCAAATCAAGTTCTGCAGGAGGTAGGGTTTAATTTTTTTTAAGCAAAGTTAACATACGGTTAGCATAAGCCTACGCAGCAGGCTCTTCCAGTACTTCTGCTGCTTGTGGCTTTGTGCAGAACAGGAGGAAGCTAAGAAAATGAATCCATTTTTACAGGTGCAACTCAACCTCGTATTGTTCAGATTTATTCCTGTGGTCCTTGAGAAAAGAAACCAAAACAGCTAGTTCAACTACTAAAACGAAAAAGAAAGAATAATAAAAAAAAAAGAATAAAAATCCTTCACCATTTACTTTTTGTCTTAAATTTACTTTCCCAAGAATTACATCCACTCAGCCATCAAGGTAGATGTCTGCACTATCCAGCTTTAATAGCAAAGATAACAGGAGGAAAAAAGGGACTCTACCTTTAGAAAGACTGCAAGAGGATCCTCACCCACAGCAGACAAATATAAATGTAAAAGTTTAAGTAACCAGCATACATCTTCAAGGATTGTCAAGGCTTTGTTTCTCAAAAATACTTCTAGGCACAAACTAAGAACCATTTATTCTGATTCATTCCCAAATTAACAGAACAGGCTAATTTTGCAAGATTCGTTTCTCCCAGTAACAAGGCTTTTATGAGGCAACCATGTCAATGTTTTATAATCATAGCAATCCACAGAAAAAAAGAAAAAAAAAAGAAAAAAAATCCCACCTCAAACCAAAAAGCCCAGCATTTTAACAGGAGCCATCTTTCTGCCTAGCATGTTGCTGAATCTAAGGAAAAGCTCCAACATGGAGGCTCATGTTCGAGTTTATGCAACCCATTATCACATGAACACAGAAGGATCAGCGCTAGCTAAGGCAAAACTCATGGAGGCCAACCAAGCCTACAGATTGAAAGCACAGTCTCCTGAGCATACCTTTCCATAGCAGTAGGTTTTGCGGCCCTTCCCTTCTCTACACCATCACTCATTCCTACTCCTACAACTGCATCAGTTACACTGGTACAAGTTCATGAGACTGCATAAAGGACAAATGATTTCACACACACATTCCTTGTTTTTCTTTTTTTTTTAAGCAGTAACTTCTACAAGTTCATGTTGCATGAGAATGGCCGTTCAGGGTTAAGATAAAGGTTTAACTAGCCCAGAATCCCAATTCTAATAAAGGCAAAAGTGTAAGTGGCAACACACAGGGTTGCCTTCAACAATAGTATCATGAAAAGCATGGCCAGCAAATTCCAAAATGCATCTTTTCAAAACTAGAAGCATAGCTGCTGCTTAAAAGTTTGTTCAAGAACAGAGGGCATGCAAGTTTGTTAGATGGGTAACTGCACTGGACTCTTCGTCAGTGAAAAACATGAGAGATGAATGTTACAGAGAAGATGCTGGAAAATCAAGGCCTATTACAACAGAAAGGAGGTAAGAGTCAACAATACTATGTGCTCTGTAGGTTTTGGCACAGTGTGCTGCAGAGAACTGATGAGACACAAAGGAGCAGGACAAACTTGTGCTCCTGCAGGAGAGAGCACCTCACAGATCCCACTGCTCCAATGGAAGGTAATGGGACCTACTACTGAATGAGCAAGCAGATGTTTTCTAGGAGTGGTGCTTACTCCAGTTCTCTCTCATGAACATAGAGTTGGTCTCACATAGCCCTGTCATACTCCTTGGTCAACCACCAGGAGTTACTGGCGAATGAATCTCAGGAGTTGAACTCAGCACAAGTGCTAACTGCCCTTAGCTCTACTTGCTTTTTTCACCAGATTCCTGTTTGGAAGCAAGCCCTATGACAACATTAAACCTTAACACAAAATCCCTAAACCAGTAATCGTGCCAAATATGCATCCTGATTGGCTGACCACATAGAAAGCCCAGTGCAAACCTACATATCCCTCTGTGGTAGGGATTGTTTTCGCTGAAAATGGGACATACTGCACTAGACCAAGAATGCTTCACAAGTCTGGTGTGATGAAGGTTGAGGCTCATGAGGTTCCCATGGCTAGAAATCCACTGCCCCTGCTGTTAGGGAGAACACTGCTCCCAAACATGCTGTTTCAGCACCAACCCATCTTTCCAATTGGCATCAGGCTAGCAGAGATTGCTGTCATTTCCTTTAAGGCCAAATACGCAGATCACCCAAATGGGTAAAGAGAATCCCTTCCTTTAGGCCAACACTCAAAAGCGCGTTGACTCTAGTTCGAAAGGAGAATTTAGACTACTACGTCATAGGAATGTGCAAATGAATACCTATGAGAACCACTACTAGGTGACATAGATTCAGCTGATTTCATCTCTAAAAAACACATTTTGCTAACAGTAACTAGTGATGATCCTAAAGTTCCCATTACAGCATCAGTTTCTCTGTAACTTCCTGTTAATTTTACGAAAAACAAACATATTGGATAAATACCTTTATCTACTCACCAGAGACATACTGCAGCTTGAGGTACATTCACTAGCAAGGCAGCATCAAGAGTTGAATGAGGCTTGCCTGACTCAAGTGCATTAAAGGAGGATGATAAAAATTAAACAGCAGTAAGATGCATGTGCATGCAAAATGTATGACTGCAATATAAACTGTGTAAAAATTGTTAATTATGAGGCAGAGTGAGAAGACTCAAAATTCCACAATTCACTTATCCCAAGTCACTAGAAGACAGATTACTGCAAACTGAAGGTTACTGTAACAGGGAAGTTCATTCTGCAGCATGTCTTCAATGTTTTGAAGCTATGATTACCAATCACCTGGCACTTTAATCCGCGATAAATCCACCTCTCCACTGAAAGAGCTGATCCCACTCATCCTCCCCACCCCTCCCAGATGCTCACTCATCTTGCATTTGCACAGTAACACGACAAGATGGTTCAGGGATCAGTTTCCTGATCCAACCCAGCACGTATTTACACAAAGTGAGAGCACTGGCACAAAGTGGGTGGTATGATCACCCTTCTCTGCAGCGTTTTAAATCTATACTAGAGTAAAAACTGCTGTGTAACCATGAACTGGGTTTTTACAAGGAAATTTACTTCTGCTGCTATGCATCCCTTGGACATATATTCTATTTACCTGTGGTAAAACCAAGATCTTTCCTGAATAATCTTATATATTGGTCAGCATTAAACAACCATACTCTTCCCTACAGCTCTAAACAACTAAACAAAAAAAAAAACCAAAAAAAGAATAAATGATATATAATTGTGATTTCTCAGAAATTACTGTAAGAGCTACTGCCCAAACCTGCACCTACACTAAACATAACACAAAGTTGCAGTTTGGCAAGGTCTGTAATGTGGATTTGCAGTTTCTTCAAAAACAGGGTGAAATGCTTTACACAGTTGCTCTAGCATAACCTCTGCTTTATCTTAAAAAGGAAAAAAAAGTGTACTTAATGTTTCCTGTAGCATCTTTTACACATACTAAACATCATTTTTAGGATATATAAACTAAAATCAATACATCTCAATATTTTTCACCAAAACAGTGATATTGTAAAGAGAGTAATTTCATGCCTTTCCAGAAATCTGAACCTCTAGAAACTTGCTTACATTAATGTGATGCAAAACAGTTAAAAAAATAGCACAATGTTTAACTTTATTTTGGAAAAAGAATAACTCATGGCCCAAAAGCCAATGGTAATCTTTAAAAATGTTCTTGAGGACCAGTTTCTAATGTTAATTTCCTTAAAAACCAAACCCAAACAAAACTAAACAAAAAAAAAAACCAAAAAAAACCCCAAAACCAAAAGCCAAACCCAAAAAACCCACCACAGAACCTGCCTGCCTTCTCCCACCAGTTCCTCCCCAAACACTATGCCCTCAGGTTTCACACTAGAACTTTAATAAGCAAAGATTTCAAAAGAATACACTTCTCTCTGACAGGAAGATCAGGTAGTTCGTTACCTGAAACTGTTTTTCCCCTAAAGTGGGAAATATTTTGCCCATTCCCCAGAAATGCTTTAAGATGTATATGGAAGAACTTAGCCTGTTGTTCCAGTACTTTAAAACTAAATAGCCATTATTCTCCTTCAGACAAGTCTTTTAATTATGCTTACCCCCACCACATTATTAAAAAAAAAAAAAATCTAAACCAATACAAACCCCAACCGCCACACCATTAAAAACATCTATTTAAGGCTACATATTTATGCAAAAATTATTTCATTGCTCTAGTTGACCTTCCATTTTTCTCACCTCTGAGTTTCACAGAAACATATCTCAACTACACTAACTGTACCATTTAGTATGGCAGTCACAGCCAACTTAATACAGAGGAAGAACAACAAAAACTTTATAGTTCTTTGTTTTAGATGCATCCTTACACTCCTTCAATGGATTCAAAAAAAGAATGTAATTATACAGCTATTAAAGTTTATCATCTCCTTTTCTAAAAGTATTTTTTGTGAAGTTTGACCCCCAGTTATGCTAAATTTGGATTTTCAAGAGACCTAGTTTTAGAGAGATATTCATTTTCCTTCACTGGTTCCAAGAAGAAAAACTCTTGGGATATTTCAAGGCTATGATGTTCTGTTAGTTCATTTTCATCTCTATCTTGCCTACCTCCCCTCAGACTAAACTAACAGGGAGGAACCACCCGAGTTAAAGAATGCCTTACCAAGAAGTTTGAAAGCCCATAGACAAGTATTTCATGTATCATTTTGAAAGTAAGAGTAAGCTTATGACCTTCTATGAGGTCATCTGAAGCAAGAGTGCAATTTCCTAAGACCACCTGACTCGCGCTGGTTTAGACCCCAACCCTACACAAGTGTGGACTGACGGCAGAGTGAGGTGGTTACCGCACTTAACAGCAAAGCACATTTGCACGCTGGCTGCCACGCTGACAGAAAGCAGGAATTAGTCCTCAGGAGAGCCTCACTTGCCACACATAAACACAAGGTGCCCCAGCAGGCACTGGTGTCCTTTCACAGCCACTGAGAACAGACGGTTCCTAGCTCAGAGGCACAGGACACCACTTGCAGAAATTCCTCCACACACGCACATCCAGGGCTCTCGTTCTGGTTCACTCACAGCCAAGGTTCCAGAGCCTCTACTCAGACTAACCTGGGATTTCTCATTACAGTAAAGGCTTATTAAACCTTGACTTCAGGACTCAGCTTAAAAACAGACCCCAATATAGCTGCACTGGCAAAACCATGAGGCAGCAAACCAGTGTTCAGAGCATGGTTTATTTATTTATTAAAGAAATTTTTGACACCACCAAAAGAATCTCAAAACTATGCAATAAATTCAGCACTCTTAACCCCTCTGAACTGCAAGTACAAACCAACTCAGAAATGAGTTCTGTCTGCTGCTTACCAGCAGAATCACGAAAACCCTCCTAGGCAGCACCGTGGCACGGTGAGAGCAAAGAGTCATCTACCTTAAAGATGAGATCAGAGGATCGCTTATCTCTATCTCCTAACTGAATAGGAAAGAACAATTCTTCTTCCCTTACAGCAATGGAAAGCCCTCCAATTTTCAGACAACAGAAAGACAGACAAGAAAGAACATCAAGAAGGATATAGGGTTGGGATGCTGAAATGCCCATGAACATGATAAGCAGAAGGTGCTGATTTCCTGGGAAAAAGTGTTTTTGCATAGACTTTTTTTTTAAGTAGGTTTAGTAGTTTTAGTCCTGAGGGGGAAAAAAGTTTCCAAAAATAACTGCTTACTTTCTGAAGTTTGTGAGGTGTCATCACAAGCGCATTTAGCTGCTAAAGTTCATCACCATGCCAGTAAGTATAGACCAAAGCAGCTGTGATCGACTTCTTGATACACGCCTTCCTCTCAAGCATCTCCCATTATATATCAAGCTGCGTAAGGCATTTCCTATCCTAGGGCCAGGAGCAGTCCTTGGGCTATGAGGAGTTGAGAAAATGCAAAGCCCTATATGCTGTTCTTATTTGGAGCACAGAATTCAGTTCAAAGTACAAGCAGAAGAAAGATACACATTCAAGATTAGTCACAGGCAAACAGATGATTTAGGAACAAGAACCAATCTGTCACAGGCAAGGAGTGCAGCCTCCATGGCAAAGTCGACTACAGTTCTGCAACATCTTTAACTTATGAAGTCACATTTTAATCTAATTTTAAACTGAGTAACTTGTTGAGCAGAGTAACCTCTGAACTCTCTTCAATTTTGTACTGTTAGCAGGCTCAAACTGTGACCTCAGCTATGGTTCTAGCAAAAAAGAGTGACGTGGAGAGTGGTCAAGATAGAGACTATTTGGGTTTTGATACCCAGAACAGCAGTGCACCAAGGGATTACCAGACAGCTTAGTGTCCATCCCATACTTCAAATGCCTTCTAGTCATTAAAATAAATAAATCCATGTCCTCTTAAGACCCAAAAGGCAGTTTACCTGTTGTTCAGGGCATCTGCCAATGCACCGCACAGAGACTACATAAGTTTACGGCCAAGCCTGTGTATTCAAAGTTCCTTTCACAACCACGTAAGGGAGGAATGCAATGAAATCTTTAGATCTAACACTAACTAGCAGGAGTTTGGCCTTCACAGTAAGATTCCTGGAAGAGAAAATACAGAAGCTCTGCATATAGGGAGTGCAGCTCTGTAAACAGATCTACTTAATGCCACTCTAACCTTCTTCCAGAAATCAGCTTTCAAGTTGAAGTTTTCCAGCCTTACTATCCTCCATTATATCCATTTTTGGATAAAATATACTTTTAAATAGTGAAGTGTGAGAAGAGAAAGGAAACATAAAAATCAATCCTAATCTAATGGATCACTAAATATCAGCTCATGTTCCTTAACACCTACAGCCACTTCGGAAAGGAGAAACAGCCCTTGCTGACAAATCATTTAGAGCAGTACTTTTAAAACTGTAGACTTCTGAAAAACATAAAGACCCCACATAGGGGGCTACTGGCAACAGCCTTGTTTTTTGACAGTTGCTTCCTACCAGCTCCAGGTTGAGAAACAATTATTTAAGAGAGCCCTGGCAAAAACCAGTTCTTCTCTCAATGGTTTAGGCTCGTTCAAGAGATAAATGCAGTATTCCTAAATTCCTGCTGAATTCATAAGATCATACGGAAAATGGACCTCTGTATGGCCTATCTTAACAGCCAATCATTCCCGAATGACTAAACATCACTTAAGAAAAACTGCAGAGGCAAGACCAAGGGATCAAATTTTGTAAGGAGTTTAAAAAAATACTCCCATAAGATACAAGAACTAGGTTCTCATAGCATCTTACCATACAATTCCAGTTGATTACGTTTTTATTTTGCATAAATGCACAGGATTGACAAGGAGGACAGAAAAGCATTAAAAAACCAAGAGAAAGTAGTTAGGTATTTAACCAGAAATATCAAACCTGTTGTTATACTCAATACAATTTTGCCCACCAAGTATAAGTTAGAATAAACTAAACATTCATAGGAAACATTTCAGGAAAAAAGCTACTTTTTCCCCCTCCATGAGGCTTTGACACTTCATTTTGACAAAGGCTCAGTACACTTCTCTTACACAACACATTCTGAAGTATGGATACTCATCCAAACCCATACATAATTAATACTTCACTCTCAGTTTTTCCCTCACACTTCTCCATCCTTCGCTCAATCTTGTAATATTTCGAAAGATAGTAAGCTACAGTATGCAGATAAATAATGACCACTCAGGTAACTGAAACGTTCCATTCTGGTTGAATACAAGCACAACTTTTCCAAAAAGCACTTAAAACCAGTACGGGACACTCCTCTTACTTAGCAATGAGGACAATTAGATCAAGAAATGATCATTGAAACAGAAGTGCAGAAGTTTTTTCTAAGACAAGTTTATTTCATTGCTTGTTTGGAAGTGAACACTGTCAGATGGCTGGTTTTTTCATAAGATAAAAGTAAGACCCTTGAGAGAAACTCCAGAAGAGAGATTCTAGTATCATATAAACTTAAGTTTCACTAATGACTTTAAAATGGGTGAGAAAGCTAGGGATAAGGTAGCAATGCTCCTCCTGTTTTGAAGGATGTAAATGGAATCACTGCTTTAAGAAAATTGCTTTTAAGGTTTTTCTAGATCAGAAAAGGAAATTACCTCCATGCTTTCCTATTCTCTTGCTTTTGCAGAGTGAAATGGAAGTTAAGCACCCACCTCTGCAAAAATTTTCTTCACACAAAGGATACGAAAGCATGTTTTCAGAAACACATCTAAAGACCATGATAAAGCATCACCTAGAAAGCAGCTCTCATTGATTTTGCCACAATGACAAATCTTAACCCAGGAGATGACAAAACCTGAGACAAGGTCTGCTCTAACCTGCTCTAGCTTATCTTCAACTTGTTCACAATGAGGACAAAATAACTGCCAAAGAAGCCAAGAACCAAGCAGTAAGTCAGGTTGCTATGAGCATTTAAACCAAATGCTCATTTTGTGCATCCAATACATAAAAATATTTCTCCCGAAGCCCAAGACACAAGGCACAGGCTGAGGACTCTTCTGATCACAAGATTCCCCATCTCAAGTGCTCAGGCACATTACTCTGACTAATCTGTGATGAAGTTTCAAAACTGACCTGCAAGTTTGTCCACACGTTAAGCACAGGCAGACCACCAAAGAGCTTTGTGCATACAAATTGCTGTGGAGAGTTTAATAGCTGCAGGACCAGCCTGTCCTTGCAAGGCTGCAGGCTGAACTCAAAAGTCTGTTACACAGCTAAAATAGCAAGCTGCCTCCTGTCACATATACACAGCAGCGAAAGGAGCCAAACAGCACACTGCTACAGACTAATTACAGATACCACTACATGCACAGGGTGAGGAGCCTCAGTGCTAGGTACTGGTCTTGAAGTATTAAGAGTGGGGAATTGCAGGCTGTGGGCTGAAGCTTTCACATCCTTTTGTTAGTGCAACGAGCAAAAAAAGAAATAAAGAAATTACAAACTCTGTCGCTTGACCACCTGTTCCTCTTCCTATTCTGGCAGTTACACCATTTTCGAAACGACCACCACCCCTACAGCAGCAGAGGGCAAAGGACGACATCAGATGGGCTCATCTATGCAATTCTCTCCAGTTACACACTGAAACACCTGTACCATAAGCATATGCAAAAAACATTCAAAGATAACCAGAAAAGTTTTCATTAGTAAACTCAGCTCAAGAGTTAAGATTGTCTGGTGGCGTCTGATGTCTTTCCATGCTGCTGGATTCAGCTTCTGAAAGCTTCCTTTGTTAATGAATACTAGGCTCTTGTCCAGTCCTCTTTTCTCCCCCTCTACTCCCTCCCATAAAATATCATGGTCCTCGGGGCATGAGGAACATCCTTTGTCTTCCTGCAAGTCTTCCCTGTGCAGCCACTTAGCCATCCCTTCTAGAAAATGCAAGAGGAGTAACAACTTTCTTCTTCTCTGTAAGGAGAGTGAAAAAAACAGATGGAGACATCATCTAATAGCAATTTTACTACAAAGGAAGTGGTGTCCTGCAGAAACATTGCAAAACCATAACCTCCACTTCGTCTTTCACGTGCCAGCAACGTTCATGTGTAACTCAAATTTCCTACTCAGCTTTGAGAGTTGCTTTTTTGGTCAACTCACCATAAAGGACACACAACATACAAAGTAAACTAAATCTGAGGTAAAAGGTAAAGGACTTAAAGACATCCAGAAAAACAACAGTAGGGCATTCTCCAAGAGAAAAAGAAAGAAGCTGAAGCTCTCATTTCCCAAAATGGCCACACAGATTTGTCAGAGAGAACTGAGAAACCCCAGAGGCCTGCAGAGATACTGGGAGAGGTGGTATAAACTTGCAATTTGTTAATAGAGGAACTGGTTGGGAAAGCAAAGCCCACAGTTCATTATCAGGGAAAGAGCATGAAGAGGGAGATTGCTTCAATCTTCCTGCTTCTGTAATGAACATGAAGCACACAAAAATTAACATCTACTCAGTGAAAGATGGATTTTTGCATGTGTGACCATACCAGTTGAATAGTCTCAACTCTTCATTCTCTGCCTCTCCATCCTCTGTAGATGTTGTAGGAAAAAAAAAAACCAACAAAAGATTGCATTCCAGTCAGGTCTAGTGAGGGAACTGATTCACCAAGCTGCCACACATAGCTGTGCTAGAACAGAGGGGACTATTTAAGCCAGTTAAGACAGCACTACGGTCAAACATAACCACAGGCTGTAGCATGGTTACAAGAAACAAGATACAAACTAGAAAACTCCCTGCTTTTGGATTAGGCTTTTCTACCCACTTCCCTACCCCTCACAGATGTGATCCCATCCAGTGTTTCAGATGAGCTCTCCTGCTCATCTTATTCCTAGCTAAGATGACTCAGGTTACTAAGCATCACCGAAAGATTAGCTGTTTTTGCAAACTTCTGTCAGTTTAGTAAAATTAAGCACTAACACCCCTCTTAGCCTGAGGCAGACCCTAAATTGGCTCAGCCCATCCCATCCAACCCCGCCCTCAGAAAATCCCAAAAGCTTTGTATTTCTCACAGAGTTATAAATATCCATCCTAGTAACCTCTGAGTACCAAAGCCTCATCCTCTTAAGAGTGAAAACAAATATATGTAGAAGGGTGAGGAAGAGGATTGGAAAGTCCCCTGTAAAATACTGCAGTAGTGTTTGCTCTGCTCCAACCTGTATGACAGGGCTAACCTTCTTTACCCCTATTAAATGCCCGTTTTTCCTCAAACTGTGCCTAAACTGACTTCTAGGAAGTATTCTCACAGTGGTCTGGCAATAGCCATGAAAGAGCACAAGTTCTCCAACAAAAACAAACAAACAAAAACCAAGCCCAAACAAACAAAACCCAAAAACACCATAAAGACACATGACAGTACTTGCCTGGATGTATGATAGCCCAAGACGGCAGAGTCTTGAGTCATGTAAGAACCATGCAGTAAAGATTTAGACAACTGAGCACAAAAATTGAAATTTTTTTTATCATCCATCCTTAACTAAAGCGCAGTTATTGGATTTCTATACATAACAGTATTTGGACTATCATCAACATATGGTACAAACCATCAAAAAATGGCTTACAATTTTCAAACAGTCCTTCAGGTACTCTTTTAAAATGGTGCTGTCCCAAAAAGCTGTACATCTGCAGTATATACATCCCAACATAAACACTAAAAAGGTGGATTTTTACTATTTGCTACATGTATGGAATAGATTACTGTAATTAATTTTGAGAAGTTCTACTAAAAGCAGATTAATTCTGAATGTCATTATCTCTCAGTTAAAAAGTCCAAAACCCTATACTTCCTGCAGGACAAACATATATTTCAAGAAAAAAACCTCCCACCTTGCAATGATTGTTACAACCTCACACAAACTAAAATACATCTTTGTTGAAATGTGAAACAAACTAAATTATTAGGCCTAGTCCAAAATTTTGTGTTGCAGGCATAAGAAGATCTCCAGATGGTATGATACAAAGTGATTTTTGATAATTTTTTTGAGTATGCTTTTGATTGGTTGACATTGTCCCTGAAAAGACAGAAGTTATTCTTCATTTGCAAATAGGGAAACAAGGGCAAGTCCAGAGTGATTTGTAGTGAATCCAAAGAGATATTTGAAACAGATCTAGATTCATCCCCCACAGTTCAACTTCTACTGTTCTTCAGACACATACCATTCTTCCATGCACGTTTAAAGCTAAATATCAAGCTGCAAATTTTACTCCTTACAACTAAGGATTTTTATTTTTAAATGACAGTTGCCTCAATTTTTTTCCTGGCATAACTTTGTCATAAGAGGGTAATTCTCCCTCCCTCTATTCATACTGCCAACAGGCAGAAATGTTGGAGTGTAGACCAGATCTTCTTGACCAAGCCTTCAGCTACTAAACTGTAAAATTGCTGTACAATGGATTTATATTAATTAAAAAAGCCACAAGCTGCATCTACGTTGCAAGCAGGCTGAGATAAAGCAAATAGTACCAATCACGCATTTGCTGGGACCAACGCTGGGGCTATATCTAAAACAAATACTAGTATGGAACAGCCATACATTTAAACTTTAACTTGCTTTTTATTATTATTTTTCATCAACATCACGGCTATAATAAGCTTTCTCATTTTGGAACAAAGAAATACAATCTGAACTTTGAACTAGAACTACGTTAAGCACTTGGAGATTCGAGCCTACTTCCAAAACAAGATAACACAGCTAACTGTTCGGACGCAGCAGCTAATTCATATCACACACAGGCTCAAACAATACAGGAGCCATAATCAAGATAAGAAAAGTAATAAAGATTTCAGAATTATTCAACTGCTATACACCTTCTCTTGATTATTATTAGCTTCTAACACTTCCTGATGTATCATATTTCTTCCTCAGAATCCACACTTTAATCCTAAGTATCCAAGGTCACACAGAAGACCACCACTATACAACGAATTAGTAAACAGAAAGAGGTCAGGTACTTAGGTTGCAGTATTTCATCAGCAACAATCATTAAAAAAAAAAAGGAAATTACTTCAGCTTATTTTGACAGCATATGAGTAAAATCAACAGCTAAGCAGCATTTCAATTAAACACTGGCAGAGCTCAAGATGATTGGAAATCTTATGAGAATGTTACAGGTTTTCCCTTGAAAACATCATTTTGCTCCCAAAACTAGGATCACTGCTGAAGAGTAGTGAACCATTCCTTCCCTGCCCCCACACTCCCAACACAGACCGTAATTCAGGCAGGGAGTCTCCAAGAGCACAGCTAATATTTAACAAAGGGCCAAGCATCACCAGCTAGTAGAAATGCATGCGATCACCTCAAACTATTACTCCAGTGACCACGCAGCATTGTGATGCTATTACTGCCTGTATAAAAGGTGTCAGGAGGGTTTCAGGGATCTGTGGGTTATTTCCTCCCTCAAACTCCCCATTCCTTAGCAGATCCAATCTCATTAACCACCTCAAATTTAGCTAGTGTCTGAGCAGAAGATGACTGAAGGCTGGAAGAAGGGACAAAAATAAAAAATTAAAATCACCATGTGCATTTGTCTCTAGGTATCTGCTTTTGGCCACTGAAAAATATGTTAACACTCAAGACTGGTACAGAGAACACGTATGTCAGCGTCAAATAGTTACCATCCAGCACACTGTGTCTCTACAAAGTCCTACCAGGCCATCAAGACCCAGGCATCAGTCCCGGCTACCCCCTGCTCTGTGGTTCTACAGCCCTATTACATCTCACTGCAGAGAGCTTAGACACCCCTTCTCCACACTTCCTTCCACCTCCAGGCCATGACATGCTGTTCCCTCAGTTCCATCACTGATCAACAGAACTGCTCACAGACCTGTGCTCCACCAGCCTCACCACTTCCCTCTCCACAAAAAGGGATAAAACACATGACAACGAAGGACGGTTTCAGCCAGATCAGTTCCCTGAGCTATCTCCCACAAAGAGCCACACTGGGACAACCAAAGATGCAACTCTGTTACAGTTCAACCTGATCTGTATCTCTGCTGCTGTGTTCTCATTCTTTTCCTTTCCACCAGCTTTGCATTCCCACACTCTTTCTTGTGCTACTGCTGGTATTTGCTTAATCTGACAAGTCAGCCAGTTCAGGGAGCTATACCAGCAGAAAATAATTCTACTCCCTCCAAAACATGATGTTTTCTGCTAGGACAGCTCCCCTGAATTGGCTCCTTGTGGGCAGTGGTCCGTCAGCCCCTCTGTGGTTTTGTTTTGCTCCCTTAAAAGCACAAGATTAATCTGACAAATTGCCATGAACCCACAGTCCAAAGGAGCAGCCAATTGCAGAAGCAAGAAACAAGAGGGGAAAGTGAATTACTTAAACCATTTTTATTGCCAAATGTACTAGTTCAAACCACAGGTATATTTTTTCTGAATGCCAAACAGTGTGGTATTAGAATGACTTTTCAGGGAATGATGATAACACAGAAAATTCCACACACCTCATTTACTTTCAGAACTAAAGACAAATGGGTATTCTGAAGTAACAAGAAAGATTTTCCCATACTGATACTGATACATAAATATTGGAAAGCAGAGTATTTATTACCTGAAAAAAATTCTTAAAGACTTCTACAAACGGCCAAGCTAAAACAGAATGTTACATCATTTAACAGATCTACTTCCAAATCCCACAGAACATTGTCAAAATTCACTTTAAAAGATGACAGAGGTATATTTAGGGCAAGGGGCTACGATCACAACATAATTTCAGCTAGACATCCTGGGCCAGTGCAATAAACCTTTTATAATTCTATAAAAATATGAAAACAAAAAAGGTAACAATTAATACATTTACATGACCCAACAATTTATGCAAGATTCATACTAGGAATGAGGCAGGTCCTGGGACCTCATAAAGCTGATCAATTTGAAGCTGAAACTATTTACGACATAGTGCCATCAAGATAAAAGTCACAGAACACTGTTACACTTTGGACTTTTTTTTTTTTAAATGGTTTTGTACTTTACCTCCAAAAAACCCCAGTCAACTCTGTGCTTAACAGTGTTCACGGTATCTTTTATTAAACACACAGAGAGGGACTTTCAGAGAAGGAAATCTTTTGGAGGAACAAAACATATCAAATTTAAGTATGAGGAAGTGATATGGAAGAGACAAGGGGAGAAAGCAACTTCACCAGAAGCTAGCAATTTAAATGGCTTTAGGGAAATGTAATAGGGTGTGTGTAAATGGGGGTGGAGGTAGGGGTGTTTGTTTCAAGTTTTAGCACTTAGGGTTGCTAAGAACTTCAATAATGTAGTGTTTTCCTTGAGTCTGTAGATGACACAAACTTCTCCAGCTACCCAGGATTTTCCCAAAGAGCAGCATAATCAATGGACACAATTCTTACATTTCACTCCAACATAAGATCTTCAACAGGAGCATTGAAACTGTCCTTTCTTTTTTTTTTTTCTTTTTTTTCCCTCCAAATTTGCTCCTCACAGCTATCTGGTTAAACTCCAAACCGCAGGACAGCTCCACTGGAGGATTCAAGGACCCAACGCTAGAGAGGCAGGGACTGAGAGGAAGACAAGATGACATGCTGCAAGTAGGGAGTTTAGAAAGGACTAGAACAGCTGAACTCCAGCAACTTGAGGTAAGACGAGATGAGAAAAGGAGACAGAATAAAGGAGATAGATAAATCTGGTTCAAGCAGAGGTGGAAGTCAATAAAATATAGCAGAAATAGAATCAAAATAAAATCCCACTGAATCTAGAAATATCAATTATTCGTTGGAAAAAAACTCCAGCACTTTTATGGAGTGTGAGTTTTTCAGGAATATATTGCCCTTCAATCACTTTATGCATAAAACAAGTTAATTGCTTGAATTAATCTAAAGTTAACAAGCATCTAGAGCACACTTTTATATTACAGAAATTTAAATATTTAGATGAAGACAAAAATATACACAGCAGCAGTTACACATCCTGTTGTAACCAAAAATGGTGTTTCAAATCCCTGATAATGAACTGGGATGCTGAGCTAACTGACAATAAGAGGTTTAACTCTGCACACAAGGAACTAAAGTGAATCTGTGACTGTTATTACAGATTACCTACGCTGAGCAGTCACTGGCAGATTATGGCCATATTTGCATATTTAAAAATGAGGATTTGTACTCAATTAGAAACAGGAGGCCAAACAAGATGAGATATACCAATATTCTAGACAGGGATTTTAAAGATTACTCTGCAAGTTCACAGTCTACTGTTGTCAAACCTTTTTTCTTTGGAGACACACACTGAATTACCAGCCTAGAACTGACATTTATGTGTATGTTGGGACCCATAGAAAAGGTCTCAATTTCTTGTTAGGGAAAGAGAAAACGGCAAAATTTGTATTTTGAATGGAAATAGCTACTCGAGATGAACGGGACTTCTTTTTCAAAACCCCAAATATTCGTTTGCAAGGAGCCTACTCAACAAGAAACAAGCAAAGGAGAGGAGGAGGGGAAAAAAAAAAAAAAGGAGGTGGGGGCAGAAGAGAAAAGCAATCACACATCCTTTTAACCCCGCGGCCCCGCTCCGGATTCACGGCGTCAATCCGGCACCTCGATCCACAACTTTCCGCCTCCCGCGCCGCTCCTCCCGCCGGCTCCGCGGCCTCACTCCCTCCCGCCTCGCCGGGCCGGGGGCAGGCGGGCCGGCCCGGGCTCGCCCCTGGGCAGTGACAGGCGAGCCGCTCCCCGCCGCCGGGTGCGGCCCCGCCGTAAACAAGTTTGAAGGGGCCGCGGCCGGGCCGGGCCGGGCCGTGCCCTGCCGAACGGGGAGGAGCGGGCGCGGCGCTGACAGGGGCCGCACAAAAGGGCAGGGCAGGACCCCCCTCCCGGCTCCCCCCTCCGGCGCAGGGCGGGGCCCGGCCCGGCGCGGCGCCTCACGGCGGCCGGCGGGGAGGGGGAGCGGG